>APFE031613121.1:0-12475 GCA_000404065.3 Pinus taeda
TCAACCATGGTTAATCATAGTCAATCATGATCAACCATGGTCAACCATTGTCTACCATGTTTTATAAACTCAATCATGGTCAACAATGGTCCAACGTCACACTGTGACATATATTGTCTCAATATCAGAATCAAACATGGTCAACCATGGTCCAATGGCCAAATATTGGGTTTATGATATTAGTCCCTTGGGTTTAATATTATTCACTTGGGTTCATAATCCCTTGGGGTTTTAGTATTAATCCCTTGGGTTTATAATGTCAATTCCTTGGGTTTATTATTCAATTTTATTTATAATATCTATCATGGTTAACCATGGTCGATCATAGCCAACCATGGTCAACCATGATCAACCATGGCCAAATGTCGCATTTTGACAAAGATTGTCTAAATATGAAAATCAACAATGGTCAATCATGGTCACATTGTGTCAAAGGTTGTCTCATGGTCCAAAGTCACATTGTAACAATCAATGTCAACCTTGGTCCAACGTTGCATTCTAACACAGATTGTCTCAATATAAAAATCAACCATCATGAACCATCATCAATCATGGTCAACCACCGTCAACCTAGGTCTAATGTCGCATTATGAGAAAGATTCTCTTGATTTGAAAATCAATCATGGTCAAGCATGATCAACCATGGTCCATCATCACATTGTGACAAGGATTATGCCAACATGAAAATCAACCATGGTCCATCGTCACATTGTGACAATGATTATGCCAATATGAAAATCAACCATGGCCAACCATGTTTATTTTGAAGTTTATAATATTTATCTTAGGGTTTATATACCTTGGTTTTACAATATTAGTCCCCTTGGTATAATAATATTCAATGACGGTCAACCGTGTTTTATAAAATTAATTTTAGTCAACCATGGTTAATTACAATTGACCATTGGCCAACGTCGCATTGTGACAATGATTGTTTCAATATGAAAATCAATCATTGTCTCAACCATGGTCCAACGTCACATTATGCCAAATATTGTCTCAATATGATATTCATTGTCAATGATGGTCAACGAAGGTCAACCTTGGTCAAGCATGGTCAACCATGTTTCATAAAGTCAAACATGGTCATCTATGGTCAATCATGCTCAACTATTGTCGAACGTCGCATTGTACAAAAATATCTTGATACGAAGATTAACCATCGTTAAGCATGGTTAACCGTGGGCCAACATCACATTATCATACGGGTTGTCTTTATATGAAAATCAACCATGGTCAACCATGGTTATTTTAGTGTTTATAATATTTATCTTAGGGTTTAAATACCTTGGGTTTAATAATATTTCCTAGGCTTCATAATCCCTTGTGGTCTTAGTATTAATCCCTTGGGTTTATAATAACAATCCCCTGGGTTTATAATATCAATTATGGTCAACCATTGTCAATAATAACCAACCATGGTCAATCATGGTCAACCATGTTTATTTTAGTGTTTACAATATTCATCTTAGGGTTTATATACCTTGGGTTTATAATAGTCTCAATGGTCCAATGTCACATTGTGACAACCATGGTCAATCTTGGTCCAACGTCGAATTCTAACACAAATTGTCTCAATATGAAAATCAACCATTGTGAACCATCGCCAATCATGGTCAACCATGGTCTATATTCGTAGCGTTTATTGACATAATGGTTCATATTCATAGGGTTTAATATTATTCCTTTAGGTTTATTATCAATCATGGTGAACTATGGTAAACCATAGTCAATCATTGCTAGTTATGGCCAATCATTGTCAACCACGGCCAACCATTTTCTACCATGTTTTATAAATTCAATGATGGTCAACCATGGTCCAACGTGTCACTGTGAAAAATATTCTCAATATGAGAATCAAACATGATCAACCATGGTCAAATGTCGCATTGTGGCAAATATTCTCTCCATTTGAAAATAAATCATGGTCAAGCATGTCCAACATCACATTGCGACAAGTATTGTCTCAATATGAAAATCAACCATGGTCAACCATATTTATTTTAGTGTTTATAATATTTATCTCAGATTTTATACACCTTGGATTTGTAAAATTAGTCCCTTTGATTTACTAGTATTCAATGAAGTTCAACCATGTTTTATAAGAGTAATTGTGTTCAACCTTGGTTAATGAGGATCAACCATTGGCCAACATTGCATTGTGACAAAGTTTGTTTCAATATGAAAATCAATCATTGTCTCAACCATGGACCAATGTCGCATTATGACAAAGATTGTCTCAATATGATCATTGTCAATGATGGTCAATCATGATAAACTGTGGTTAAGCATGGTCAACAATGTTTTATAAAGTCAAACATGGTCGTTCGTGGTCGATCATGCTCAACCATGGTCAAACGTCGCATTGTGACAAAAATTGTCTTGAGATGAAAATCAACCATGGTTAAGCATGGAAACAATGGTCCAAAATCGTACTGTGACAAGGATTGTCTCTATATGAAAATCAACTATGGTCAACCATGTTTATTTTAGTGTTTAGAATATTTATCTTAGGGTTTATATACCTTGGGTTTAATAATATTCCCTTGGGTTCATAAGCCCTTGGAGTTTAAGTGTTAATCACTTGGTTTTATTATTCCCTTGGGTTTATAATAATGATCCCTTGAGTTTCTAATTTCAATCATGGTCAATCATGTTTATTTTAGTGTTTACAATATTTATCTTAGGGTTAATATACATTGGGTTTATAATATTAGTCCCTATGATCCAACGACATATTGTGAAAACCATGGTGAACCTTTGTCCCATTTCGAATTCTGACATAGATTTTCTCAATATGAAAATCAACCATCGTGAATCATGGTCAACCATGGTCCATATTCATAGGGTTTATTGATATAAGAGTTTGTATTCCTAGGGTTTAATATTATTTCATTAAGTTTATTATCAATCATGGTCAACTATGGCAAACCATAGTCCACCATGGTTAATCATGGTCAATCATGGTCAACCATGGTCCAACGTCGCACTGTGACAAATATTGTCTTAATATGAGAATCAAACATGGTCAAGCATGGTCCAATGTCACATTTTGACAAGGATTGTCTCAATATGAAAATCAACCATGCTTAACCATGTTTATTTTAGTGTTTATAATATTTATCTTAGGTTTTATATACCTTGGCTTTATAAAATTAGTCCATTTGGTTTACAATTATTCAACGAAGGTCAACCATGTTTTATAAGAGAAATTGTGTTCAACCTTGGTTAATCAGGATCAACCATTGGCCTACGTCGCATTATGACAAAGTTTGTTTGAATATGAAAATCAATCATTGTCTCAACCATGGTCCAATGCCACATTATGATGAAAATTGTCTCAATATGATAATCATTGTTAGCCATGATCAATCATGGTCAACCTTTGTCAATCATGGAAAACCATGTTTTATAAAGTCAAACATTATTATTATTATGCTCAACCATGGTCGAACATTCCATTGTGACAAAAAATGACTTGATATGAAAATAAACCATGGTTAAGCATGGTCAACCGTGGTGCAACTTCACATTATCGCAAAGATTGTCTTTATATGAAAATCAACCATGGTCAACCATGTTTATTTTAGTGTATAAAATAAATCTTAGCGTTTATGTACCTTAGGTTTATAATATTAGTCCCTTGGGTTTAATAATATTCCCTTAAGTTCATAATCCCTTGGGGTTTTAGTATTAATCCCTCCTTGGGTTTATAATAACAATCCCTTAGGTTTATAATATCAATCATGGTAAACCATGGTCAATCATATTTAACCATCGTCAATCATGTTTATTTTAATGTTTACAATATTTATCTTAGGGTTTATATACCTTGGCTTTATAATATTACTCCCTTGTGTTTAATATTATTCTTTTGGGTTCATAATCCCTTAGGGTTTCGGTATTAATCCCTTGGGTTAATTATTCCCTTCAGAGTATAATATCAATCCATTGGGATTATTATTCCCTTTGGTTTATAATATATATTCAGGTCAACCATGGTCAATCATACCCAACCACGGTTAGCCATGGTCAAATGTCACATTTCGACAAAGATTGCCTCAATATGAAAATCAGACATGATCAATAATCATAGTCATAATTTATTTGAAAATTATGATGGTGTTTATGATTTTGCATTTATTTGAAAAATTAGTTTGGTGTTTTTCAATTAGTTTTATATACTACACGGTAATGCTGATAACATATAATAGGAAAACCTATTTTAAAGTTGTTTTTGACAAAATAACCTATTTTTATGAAGTGAATCTATAAATGTTCAAACTCAAACTCAATTTTTTTAAGACAATTCTGCGTTTAACAATCTTCTTCTTTCTTTTTTCCAAATTTTAATGTTTTAGGTTATATTGAAATGCGTCAAAAATAGTAAGGTAAAAGTTTGTGTGTTTTTATTACAGGGGAATGCGAGATAATATATGAGGGAAAACTTATTTTAAAGTAGTTATTTTTTTGGGACAAAACGATTTTCTTTTCTAGACAATTTTGTTTTTATTAGATGGTATTAGAATGTGCCAAAATTAGCAAAGCAAAAAGTTTCTTATTGAAATTTTTATTAACAAAAAGTTTTAGTAAAAATTTTATTAAATTTTGGGAAATAAATAATACATTTATTAATTTTTTATTTATTTTTTACTTCAATAGATATGTTTATTTTAGAATAAAACTTTTAAAATTTTAATTTAATTATTAATAATTATAAGGTTGATGTTAGAATATTATCTTCACATAATATTTTATCATAGTAATGTACACAAATAAAAAGTTGAAATTTATCTCCAAAGTAGTTATGTTTTTTCTTACTTTTTAATTAAATTGATTAATTAAAAAAATCTTATATGCACAAGTGTTATATGAAAAGATATAGCTTTTTGGGAATGCAATTTGGATAAGTCATGTTATTGCAACAAAGTCTATTTATATATTAAGAATCTTTATGTTAAAGTAGAGGTAAATCTACATGGTTAAGAACCTTGTTTCATGTTTTTTCAAATGTATATATGTTTAACTTTTATACTAATTCTTTTTATAATAAATAACAATAATAATAATAAAGTTATAATTTAGAGAGATTTTGTGATTTTCTTAGTTTTAACAATGTGAGACGAATAATGAAGTAAGTGTTTTGATGATTCTTATGGATTGATGCCTATCAACTCTTAGTTGCCATTTGATTTATATAGCTACGCTAGTTTAGCTCTTCTATTAAAAAAAGTATACATACAAGAAGTTATGAGATGTTTGTTCCAAATATATATATATATTTGTAAAATTTAGTGCTTTATATTAGACTTTCAAACAAAGATACATGGATAAATCGGTGCGAGCTGAGGGAGTTCCTATTGGGGAAATGATACCTCTCCCGCAAAGACTCAAGATAACTAAACACATATACCCTAATACACATGCATTGCCCATTTGGGCTTACAAGACAAAACCATAACAAAGACCAACTAGAAGACATGGTGTGACCCCAACAATAGCTGAGTAACCAAAACCAATTCTCAAAAAATGCATAGCAGGAGGCACCTTTCCTCATAGAACTACCAAAAAACCTCTGATTGACGGGGGAAAAACATACTATCTTGCCAAAAAAAATAAGCTGCAACATAATTTGTTGTCATCATCTTGTTTGAAAGTTGCCCATGTTGAGTTAACTAGAGACACGTGAAACATCGCTTGGGAAGTCACTGTCCTCGAAACTGCTGAAACCAATCTCTCTTAATCCTTATCAGACGAGGAGACCATTACTAGTGCACGAACACTAGAACTAGGTGACTCCTCATGGCCAACACCCTCTGACTCACAAGGAACATGACTTCCTACATGCCTTACTAGGGCATAAATTTCGTCCACCATGAAATGTAGATTGCGAAGCATTCTCTTATCATCCTCTAATGATGCAAAGAGATTGTATTTCTCCACAGATTTTTCTTTGAGGACTAAACCCAATAGAGTCTTCCTTTGCCAATGGAGGGCTACTGAGTTTAGAAATTGTTTCTTCCTGCCTCTTGTATGACCTGTGTCTAAAACCCATCCACCCAAATCTTCAAGGAGCTCTGAGTCAAACATCAATTTCCTTTATTTACCAGCATTCATGTCCAAATACCTAATTTCCAAATGCATGTCAGGAGGGACAATGTTGAAGTATGAAGCAACTGACTCATGGAAAAACAATCACACGCCCTTTTCAACAACTAGAGCAATGTTGCCACCACCTCTTCAACTTCGCTGACGTTGCCTTGGAGGCATGTCAGAATCAAAGAGGGTCTAAGGTAGATCTTTATAGGGGTTTCGCCTGCCTGCAAAAGGACAAAACAACTAACCCCTATCTTCTACCAGGTCATGGCACCAACAGCTAGAGTCTTCACAATAGCCCCTAACAAAGTGACTTTATTTGGAGAATAGACCACCAACACACACTAGAGGCAACAAGAACTCAACGAAAGGTTTGCACTCTTCCACATTTGACCGATAGAACCCTTCACCGAGGTTCAAAACCTAGCATAGACTTCGGCCCAACATACCACAACACAACAGTTAGACTCAAATTCGAAACCCCTAGATACCCACACAACACCCCAAAAAAGACTGCCCACACCAAAATTCCCCAACGAAATGTTTAGAGAGTTAGCAACATGGACACTCGCAGTATAACACTAAAGGAGTCGAGAAACAAAGCCCCAAGCCTCAAACCAAACAAACAAAAGACACTCAGAACAGAAGACAAAACCAAACTGGGTCAAAGAAGAGCACACCTAGAATGACTGAACCCAGAGGGGAACGCAAGCTACCAAGACCCAAAGACCCAAAGCCGAAAAAAAGGAAGCAAAACTTACAGACTCTGCATGCCAGACCGTTAGGAGACGCACTCTACTTCGACTCCCAGTGACAAACGCACAACCATAACACCAACTTCCCAAACCCTACAAGGGAAGGACTTATAAAATTCCTCCACCCCCCACAATGAAAACCCACTGAGCAAGCCCGTGAGGAGAGCTCTCTCTAACTCGAGATCAATTGATAAACATACTAAAACCAAGGAATAAACCTTACCACTCACACCTTCCATGCCCCATCCAATCTCTATTAACATTCCATAGGGGAAATAAAATAAAAAAATTATAATTACATTTTTTATCGATCAAATGTCATTATAATTATGGAAAAAACGTTAACCAGGAAAAAATATATTTTATTAAAAATTCCATTTATTAAAAAAAAAAACAACTACAATATTTAACAGGTTATAAATTAAATTTGTGATAAATGTTATAAATTAAATGTGTGCGAAAAATCTTCTTTATATGATAATTTAATTGCGAAAATTGATAAAAATATAGATACAATATTCCCATTTTAATATGAACCAGGCTTTTAAAAAGAACACATATTCTTAATTGACCAAAAGTGTAAAACTGTCCATACAAAAAGTTATAAAAGATTTATTCAAACCAGCTATACATACAGAAAATTATAAAAGATTATTCAAACTAATAATGAGAAATAAAAAGAAACCTAACTAAAGACCACTTTGTTCAATTACATGCGCCCAATCAATTCATACAGGAAAATTGAGTACACATGATTTTGGCGAAGAATCGTTCGGTGGGCGAGAAGTCCATTTTTTTTTAAATAATAATAATAGTCAATTTAGGCGGCCAGAAGCGGTCAATTGTAGGCAGCAGAACAAACGAGGGAGAGGACGGGATGGATGACCGGTCTTGTTTGCCAACTTTCCCAGTAAGAAAGTGTGGATTTTGGATTTTTCGGATTTTGGATTTTTCTTTTAAATAAAAATAAAAACAGAAAACATTTTATTTTAGAATGTGAGATTTTTAAAAATAGGGGGAAAGTTATGTAAATTATTTGGCAGTTAGCTTTTGGGATAATTTATTCACTTATGGGTTTGTTGAGATGCTAAGAGTATTTATTGAGAAGTTGGGAGCGTTTATAGTGAGGCTTCACGAAAAAGGCTGAAAAAGACTGAAAGTTATACAGATCATCTTGCAGCTAGTTTTTGGGATAATTTATTCAGCGAGAGATTTGTTAAGGAACTGGGAGCATTTATTGAGAAAATAACAACCTTTATTGTGAAGCTTCGTGAAAATGACTAAACATTAAATACAAGAATCAGATGGTAAAACAGCCTATCCAATAAACTATCTTTAAACTCTTAAACATTAAAATAATTTTAAATTTCTTTTAATCAATATGCATCATCAAATCTTTGAACCTGAATCTTTTTCATGCTTCGCTTTACTCAAAGGTGAAAAAGAGACTGTCTTCATCCGACGACCAATAATTTTTGAACCTGTGACTAGTCATTTCATTCCACTAACCACAGTTTTAGTAATTTGATTGTAGATTCTAGAATATTGTAAAGTTAAACAATTGATTTCATATCCGTTAAATTTCCATAATATTCTGAAATCTATACTTAAAATACAAATAATCAAACATCAATTCACTTTATTCTATATTGTTAATGAAATCTACAAGCCATTTAAGTTCAAGAACAAAAACATATTCCAATTCATAAAACCCAGTAAAACCTAGCACACATATCTGGAAAAGTTGAGACTTTCTCTCTCTTACAATCTCACTTCACAGATCCATCTATGTATTGTTTTCACAGTAATACAAACGACGTTAAAATTGATTGGTTTTCTGCACTTTGCAATTATGCTTCCATTTCACAAATCCATGAATAAATCGTTTAACCTGTCCAAAAAAAACTGTTATAATTTACTTGTTTCCTGCATTTTGCATTTATTTTGTACTTTGTAATTCATCCTTCCGTGATATCCTCAATAAATATCGTCTATTTAACTTGTTTCCTGATTTTATCCCAGCATCAGATTATAGATTATAAATGCCTAATCTGCAGCAGGGAGACTATGAAGTTTGGAGTGTTATCTTGATTGCTGAGGCTGCAGGCATTTATTTTTGTCTTCTGATTTTATCTTCGCATCAGGTTATAGATGCCCACTCTGAAGCAGTGAGAATATGATAATTAAGTTTTGAGTGTTATCTTAATTGTTAAGGTTATGGTGTAGAAATGAATGGAGGAGGTGCGTTAAGTTATAGGTGGTTGAACGAGATATTAATATTGAATGAATGAATGATTTTTTAATTAGGTTCACTGGACCTTGCAGTCTAAAGGACCACTCATTATTACTCAATTCATATTTAGATTTTTTTTCTATGTTGATTATGCTGTTATGGATCTTGATTGTTGTTTTGTGAAGTCATGTTTTTTTGAAAAGCTCACTGAGATTGTTCACCTTTAGGCTGTTAGAACAACTTCATACGCTGCACATTCTTTGATAAAATGTCATTCTGTTTCTACCACCCCTCTGCTCCAAAAAATGCAAGTTTGTTATTCCCAATCTTCTTTAGGGACTGCCCATCTCCCAGTTTCACATCTTAGATGATGGGAGATAGTCATCAGTGATGTAATTAAAATTTCCTTTGATTGAGGAACTCAAATACTCTTTATCATCATGTTTCCACGTTAATTCTTTGACATAATATATATTTTTTTTGCCTATCTGTTTTGTGACTTGTCCACATGGCTGTCCTAAATTTTTCTAACACCCACTTTTTTATCTCCTCCTCAGGGTGAGGGGAATCATGTGTACTTATGTCCCATTTTTCATTTCCCATTTTTCCAACCACTCTCTGTTTTGCTTCATCCATGCATTTTTCCGACGATTTAGCTCTTCTTCAACAGCAAATTTGGGCCACCTGTGCTTATCCATATTTCCAACCTTCTTTAAGTAACTTAGCAAATGAATGATCACTGAGGCCTCAATTGGAACCATACCAGCCTCAGCTAAAAGAATATCATATGGGACCGTTGATTTGACTTTGATGCTACTTGTGATTAGGTGTTTTTGAATTGTTTCTATTTGTCGCCATTTGTGGCTTGACATGTTGCTCCCCCATATTTTACAACCATATGGAAACTAACTTAGATTGGAGCCAATGAAAGATATTGAAATAGTAAATTGATGCTACTAGGGAATTGGTCTTTTTATTATTTAAACTTTATGCATATTAGATGTTATTAATGTGTAATGATAATAATAAAAATTTATGCATATTAGATGTTATTAATGTGTAATGATAACTAGTGATGCTAGGGAATTGGTCTTTTTGTTACCTAAATCTTCTGCACATCATATGTTTTTAATGTGTAATGATCATTTTGATTTTGTTTCAAGCCATTTAGGATGAATTGGTATGTTTATGTATTTTTAATTGGACATGGTACTTTTTAGCAAGTTGAAGTGGAAACAAGGATGGCATTAGTATAACTTAATTAGGAAATTTATTTTATAAAAAATTCCATCAATTTTTTTCCTAAGGTTTGTGAACTCATTTATGTTACCTAATATTATAAGGTTTATATTTGTTGTTCCAAGTTTAGAGTTTGGATATTAGCAAGTGCAAAGGATTTTAAGACAACATTGCATAATTTTTTATAGAGCATCTACATATGGAAAGGGCTTCATACCTTGAATAATGATGCAAACAATTGGAGGAAAGGAATAGAATAATTATTAGATGTATCGTGCTTTTACAACATCTTCATCATTTTTATTAAAAGCATCATGTAGATTGCGATCAAATTATGCATAGACTTGCCAAGATTTCAATGAACATTCATCTAAGGAATTGGATGGTTTGACCATTTCACTCTTTTCCGTGAAGAATTTGTTGCAAACTTCCTAAAATCTTATTGGTTGAGGAATTTGTGTTTCCCATGAATGAACCACTCTGCCACTTGCGTGCTCATGAATTATGTTCACATCTTAAGGGTTTTATCTATTATGTTGGGGACATAGGAGTTAAAACTTGTCCACAGTGAACATATGTGAACAACTATTTTGCGGGCAAAACAATAGTTGATTAAATGTCATCCAAATAAAATGGTGTCAAAATCTTCCATTGTTCGAAAAATGTTCATTGATACTTTTCCTTTTATTGGGCAATGGATTGCTTGGAGAGTGGGCTATGGGAAGTGTTAGACTGGGGTTAGACCCATGGTCGAGATTAGGTGAAAATTACATGCTCTCACATGGGACAATTTTCACACTCCATGAAGCGGGTGCTTTTACTTTAGTAGACGCCTATGCACATAATGGACAAGATTGGGTATCAAATGCTTGAAAGTTGGTTTAGGATCATGGACTATTTGGTGCTTTAGCGAAGGAATGGACAAATCATGTAGCATTACTTTCTTCTTCAATGATTAGATTATCGAAAGATGAAGAAGATTGATTAGTGTGGACAAAGAATTAATCTACAGGAATATTCTCTACCAAAATTGGTTAACATATTCAGTTCAAAAACATCGACAGGGAACAATTAAAGTGGTGGTGGCCTTTTGTTTGGAAACAACATAGTCATTGAAGTGCAAATTGGCGTTATGGTTCACCCTTGAAAATCGATTGCTAACTTGGAACATCAGATTAAAGAAAGGATGGGTTGGGCCAAGTCGACGCCTTCTCTATTGTACTAGCGAAGACACCATGGACCATCTATTTGCATGATGTCTTTTTCAAGGTAGGTTTGATCTCTACTAAAGCCTATTTTCAATCCACTATTTGCTTCCTAGGATAAGCCAACACTAGAATATTGTGTGAAGGATTGGGCATCTAATATATCAATGAAGGATTTTATGGTTTTCCTAATGTCTTTTGTTCACATTATTTGGGGGGGGAAAGGAACTATGCCATGTTCTGGGACAAATATATCCTTGTTGCAATTGTCACTGGCAGTATCATTATTAGGAATTTCAAACCAGAGTTAAAAGAGAAGAACCAAAGTGTGCATATCATGCCATTGTTGGAAGATGGCATTCCCTAGGGTTTCTTCAATAGAGCATGGCAGGGAGATCTACCCACATGTGAAGTTGGCATTGCCCTCTTTATAAACCAAGAACATTATCATGATATATAGTATTCACCTAGTAGAGGAACAAATGCTCAGACCAACTAGTGATACATGAGTTTTGTGAAGGGCTTCCATTGGAGGTTGTTGTCACTGAGATTTAAGTATATCTCAATTGTATAATTGTTAGGAAAAGGTAGACTATAAAATGATTTTTTTGCTTTTTGTTTTTTGTGTCTTTTTCTTTTTGAAAGAGAAACTCAAAGAGGAATATTTATGCAAAAACTCTTATGAAACCTAACAACAACAACAACATCAACAACTTATTCAACATTAGACATCTAAAACATCAACCTATAAAATAACAACTTATTTTGCATTTTTAATTCTTCAAGAATTATGATGTTGTTTTATAATATGACACTGATTTAAAAGCATCAAAATAGATCAATCAATAAAGCATGAAGATAGCCTTGTCATTTCTAAGGATCCGAGCAATCCTATCAGTGGTCCCTTGGATATAGGGAAGATGGACACCTGAATGGCGCTCCTTAGG
>APFE031613127.1:0-16385 GCA_000404065.3 Pinus taeda
GATCTCTTGAGTCAAGAACTCTTTCAATGTTTCCTCTTTTAAGCTGATTGAATTAAGAGTTTTAGATATATGTTTCCTTAGTTTCTTTTGTCATTTATCTTTCAAAGTTTAGTTATACTTGATATTCACGAATAGTGGATTTGCCTCCAAGTTTCACAAACCCGGATTGATAATAATACTTGCGTTAATTTAGTCACATAAATTAGCTCAACAGTACACCATCGGGTAGCTTCACCAAGGATGAGATCTCCGCGTCAGCTAGCAGTGCCACCTTCCCTATAACATCAAGCCCTTCACGAATAAGGTATTGTGTGATGTTTCTCCTCTTGAATTTTGTGATGTATTATTAGGACAACCATACTTATGGAAGGAACATGCTATATGTGGGTCTAGACCTCACTCTATTATTATTTCTTTGGTACTAAGTTATATAAGATACTGGATGTAGCCCCACCTACCACCATCTCTTTGATCTTTGCTAGGGAATGCACTAAGGCCATCTCCCAGACTAGGAATATTTTTTTTCATTCTGATTCGCTCTCAAAGTAAGGCGAAGTTCGTAGCCATGTCCATGGCTCCCAGGAGGGTTCCTCCAAGCAGTAGAAGTAGGTGGATGCAGTCATGGAAGAATACAAGGACATCTTCTGGTCACCCACAGGGGTACCCTTGCATTGTTAGGTTAAACATTTAATCGATCTAACTCTTAGAGCGCCTCTATCCAATGGGATAATATATCACAGCTCCATTCTAGAAAATGAAGAGATCAAGCTGAAAATATATGATTTTCTACAAAAAGGGCACATATTACCAAGTTCCTCATCTTGTGGGAACCCGATTGTACTGGTACAGCTGAAGGATGGAACCTAGAGGCTCTCCATTGATTATTAGGCATTAAATAAAATCATTTTCAAGAATAGGTATCCAATCCCATGGATTGATGACCTATTGGACCAACTCAAGGGAGCCAAGTATTTCAACAAGATCGATCTGAAGTTTGGTTATCACCAGCTTCCAATAGAGCCCATAGATGTGTGGAAGATTGCCTTTAAATCCAAGGAAGGCCTTTTTTAATGGTTGGTTATGCCCTTTGGGTTGAAAAATTCCTCCACTACGTTTATGAGGCTAATGGATGACATCTTATGGCTCTTCACCAAATCATTCATTTTGGTTTATCTGGACGACATCCTCATCTGCAACAAGGGTTGGGAAGAACACTTGCAACACATTCGGTAGGTCCTTCAAGCCCTTAGACAACACATACTATGTACCAACTTGGATAAATGCACCTTTGGCATGAGCTAGGTCCAATACTTGGGGTACATCATAGATGAGTTTGGCGTGCATGTGGACCTGACTAAGATCCAAGTCATTTGGGATTGGCTAGCCCCGACCACTCTAATGAAGCTTCACAATTTTTTGGGCCTTGTAAATTTTTATTGGAGGTTTGTGTTGGGATTCTCCCATATCACTTGGCCTTAGATTCATATTACTAAAGGTGTGGCAAAAGAAATTTTTTCCTAGTCCAACTCCCAACACAAGGCGTTCGTTGAGTTGAAGCATCGCCTATGCTCTAAACTAGTACTCACACTGCCAGGCATGCAATAGTCATTTGAAATCAAGACAGACACCTTAGACTATACTATTGGTGAAGTCCTCACCCAGCAGGGGCATCCAGTGACCTATCATAGTGAGACACTTTCTGATACAATTTGGAAGTACCTCACATATGATAAAGAAATGTATTCCATCATGCAGGCTTGCTGACAGTGGAAGCACTACATTATGGGGAAGGAGACGATCATCCACATTGATCACTGACCTCTTAAGTTTATAGAGACACAATGGAAGTTGTAAAATTATCGCCATCAGAAGTGGTATAAATATCTGCAATAATTCCACTTAAACATTAAATACAAAAAGGGCAACACCAATCATGTTCTAGACTCCCTCAGCCGACCCCTAGTTTCATCACTGACTACTGTTCTCAACTCGTGTGGTCATGAAACCTCTAAATGGTTGCAAATATACAAAAATGATCCATAGTTCACCTCCACATACTAGACGCTAGTAGATGGGAAGCAAGTTACTGATTTCCACATTCAGGATGCATTATTATGCTACTTGGGCCACATTTGTGTTCATTCAGGCAAGTGTGCCAAACTGATTTGGGAGGTGCACTACAGTTGGATCGTAGGACACTTTGGGGAATATATCAGATATTTCACTGCATGCACCATCGCCAAGCCATCCATCAAGAAATAAGTCCTGTACAGTCCTCTGCCTACTCCCAGCCAGTTGTGGGAATCCATCTCCATGGATTATATGTCTAGCCTCCCTTCTAAAAAACATGGTAATGATTATGTATTTGTGGTCATGGACATATTTTCTAAGATGGCTATATTGGTAGCCTGCAAGAAGAGTATCACAATGGAGGACACTACAAAACTCTTCTTTTAATGAGTACGGGAATATTTTCAGATCCCGTAGGCCATCATATAATATCAGGATAGTATGTTCCTCAACACATTCTAGTCAATCCTCTGGACACTATTGGACACCAAGCTCACCAAGTTGACCTCCTTCCATCCCCAAACTGATGGCCAAACAAAGGTTGTCAACATGATGATAGTGCACATACTTTTCATGTACTACTCGAAGAACCCTCGAACCTAGGATGAAAGTCTTCCATATGTGCAACACAGTTATAATAGAGATCTCAATAGCTTGACTAGTTGCAGTCCCTTTCAAGTGGGTCTAGGATTTCAATCGTTGCGTCCGATTGATGTTGCCATGCCTCAGGAAAATACACAGAAAAAATCCACACATGTATTGTCCAAGGTAGATAAAGCGACTAGATTTATTGAATAGATCCAACACATCTACCAGTAGGGTCATGACATCTTGGAGAAGTCAAATGCGAAGTACAAGAAGTGACATGATCAACATTGGGTGCCACACAATTTTCATGTGGGTGACAAATTTTGGTTGTATTTGTAGAAAGAACGCCTTACTAGAGCCCATTGCAAGATCACACCACTCCGATATGGTCCTTAAACCATTACTAAGGTTGTGGGAGACAATTCTTTTGAGCTCAACATTCCCCCATTCCTTGGTCTACACTTAGTGTTGAATGTGGACCACCTTCAACCATACTTCCCACCATTGCTAGACACATCAGATATTGGAGAGCAACTCACACCAACATACTTAAATCTAGACTACATGGAATAGGCCAAAACTAATCAAATTATGGACACACAGGTCAAGAACACTCGCCAACAGAAGATCAGACTATATCGGGTTGTTAAAACTGGCCAACGCCTGCACCAAGACAAGTGGCTCACCAAGTACTAGGTTCAATAGAAATTTCCTCACCTCATGGAGGCTTTGAATGCAATGGGGACCATTGCTTCCTAAGGGGAGAGGAATGATCCAGGTGGATATTGGTGGCCACCCACCTATTCCACCTAGACCTCCAATCAGTTTCAATTGTTTCCTTGTTTATTTCATCATTTTCTATTTTTAGTAGTTTTTCGGGTCTTGAACTTTCATAGCAGTTTTGACCCCCTAAACGGTGTTTTTTTGAGGTTTGTTGCAGGCCCATGGCCATAGGCAAGGGTTTGCAGAAACATCTGTATTACTCTGAGATAACTTTCCAACAAAGTATCATATGCGCCAAATGGAGATAATATGATCAAGTTATGACCCCATGGAGTTGGCTACCCAACTAACCCCAATAGGGCCCATAAAATCTTGGCTTTTCATCTCTTGGGGTTAGGGTTTTATCATGTTTTTCAATAATAAATAGGCCCTTTAGCCTCATTGTAACACAGTTCAGAAGCATGTAGTTGCCACATCTCTTCTCAGAGATAAGCTACCATCGCCTGAGCTAGTCTTATTTCCATTCTATTTATAAGCATATTTCAATATTTGATATTAATGAAATGAAGTGTTATTTCTACTAAATCTTTGTGTTTATGGTTATATCTATAAATTTTTGCATTCCTGTTTAATTTCAGATCACTATAAGCTCGTAGTGTCTTGGAAATTGAATTTATAAGAGGTCCGAGTTCTGGGATTTTGATTTCTAAAATATGTTTTAATATATTAATTATATAATATGACTTATATATGGTTGTATTATATAGTCAATATATGTAAAAAATCTTGGTTTCATTGGTTCTGTAGTTTAGTTTAATAAAACAATTAAAGAATATAATACTTAATTAAATTAGTTACAAATTATTTCTTACAATTTGATTACATAAAACACAATTAATTAATTAATATAAAATAAACTAATTAAATAATAAGAATCACAAATAAATTAGGCTAATTAGTTGAAATTAATGAGACTAATTAATAATTTGATTTATGTATTTAAAATTAACTGAATTTAAAAAAATAAAAGTATAATACATTTTGCACATTTTTTAGCCTAGGAGGTGAAAATAATTAAATTTTGGACAAGCATCATTTTAAAACCGTAAATTCAAAATAAAAAAAAATAGATCCATTGGGAAGTTGGTGAGAAGCCACACCCCATGAAGCAATCAAAACGAGAAACTGAGAAAAATGAAAAATCCCTCAAAATGAACAAGATTAAAGCATGAAAGGGGTGAAATGACAAAACATTATATAGAGGATCCCCATTACTATTATGAAGATAATAAAGTAAAAATGGGAGGTTGTTGCTTTGTCACAACAATGGACACATAGGGAAGAATCAACTATCTTTGGTTAAAAAGATAATGAGCTCAAATTTACCAAAATGTTGAAATGATGAATTCTATCAAGCCTTCAAACATTAAACATTTCCCATGGGTCCCACATTAATTGGAAAAGAAATATGAGTTCTTAAAAGATAAGTACTTGAAACAAGTTGAGTCTAAAACCATGAATACATGTTTTTAGAAAAATATTAAATTTGAAATTTGCCTTCTATGAGTGACAAAAGAGGTACATATAGGCGGTTTTAAAGAAATTATACATCCATTGATATAAATTACCTCCTCTAACCAACATCGCTTTGATGCCAGTGAGCGTCCATAGCCCTTATGAAGTTGTTTCAGTACCACAAAAGCATTGCCCCACTACCAACGAGCTTGTTCAGTACCCTGACAGGTTTCCTTGTTTTTCCCACACATATGTGCTTTCAACCCTCTTTTACCACATTTTTTATAAAAATTATTTAGAGAATTAATTTTTGCAATTCAGTGAAGAGAGTGGGTGTTACGGGAGATTTTAAAGGAAATGGATATAATACTCGTAAATATTTTACTCCATTATCTTTCTATACAACTCTCAATCTAGAGGCTCTTTATGTGAAATGGGGGCGAGGGTGGGATTCATTGAGTTAGACTCAAGCCAATTCTTTCCTTGGAAAGATGAACTCTATCATTTGGAAAATTTATATGTCCCTCCATGGGCAGAGAATTAAGGTGAGAGGATTAATAATTCAAGAAATATTTCCCTTTTAAGGTAAATGAGAACCTATCAAAATGATATAGAATATAATTTCCCATGCTTGCCGATCAATGTTGGGTAAGAAACATTCCTCCCATATAAATCTTGGTAATACCACCAAAACTGATCCAAAGCAAAAGTGAAATCAACACTCCAAAAATTGCAAAAAGAATAAATGAGATACAAACTAAAACCAAAATGTTGAATGAAAAGTTGAAATTGAAGGAAAACCTCAACAAGATGTTTTACGAAAATTTCTCAATGAAAGAAAAAGTATGAGGGATATAATGTAACTTTTTCTTAAGTTTATATCTTTTTAAGTTGTCTTGCAAAGTCGTAATTGACTAGACTTTTATTCAAACAAAAAATTCTAATGCTAGATATTAGTTGTGACATAAAGTGAAGCAAAATAAGAAGTTTTTCCCCTTGAAATTTTTCTTGTTTCAAAACTAAGTCTGCATGGAAACATCATAATGATTTTCTAATAAAAATAAGGCTTACGAAAAAAACTAGAGTTTTAGAGACTCCCTTATTTAGATGATTTCATCAACATCATGACTTCTCTTTAGAACTAGAAAGCAAGCAAAGCAAGGAGAACAAATTCCAAATTTGAGCAAGCAATCCTCAAAGAACTACAAAAATAGAGCTTTATATCAGGAAAATCTAAAAACAAAGTTGTAACAAGTATAAAGAAAATGGTAATAGATGAAAATGAGCATATGAGAATTACTATTGAATAATTTAATTGAAATTTACCTGCAATATATTGATTTTATCAATATATATATTATAAATATATATATATATATATATTATAATATATATATATATATATTATATAAATATATATAATATATCTTTCTTTTGAATTGGGTTAAATGGTAACAAGTTGCATTCTATGAATTTTTCATTTTGCCAAAATCACCAATTTATTAAATCTAAACTAGAGCGAGCACTAAGCTAGAAGAACAATGACTCGTGTTCAAGGATTTGGCAGTAAATAAAAATCATCAGAAATGAAAATGAAAATGTGCTTCAAATTATAACAACAATTATTTTCTTTGCTTCTTCTAATTTTATATCAGCGCAAAAGTTTTCATAAAATATCAAAAATCAATCCAAAGTCTCAACCTATGCAACAATGATTTATGGACATATATAGAGGACTTGGACTATTTTGTGAACTTAAAATGGAATGTTATATAAACAAGAAAATCACAAGAGAATTGGCAATAAAATATAAATTTACCATGATCCATTTTCTTTGCATAATACATATTTTTCTGACCAATTAGCTGCATTAACATAGTGGCTTCTCAAGAGTGTCTTGAAAAGAAAAAGAGGATACACACTAAAAGATGGTCGAGATGATGAGATCCAAGATGGAGAGAAAAGGAGAAAAGGGCATCCAATAGTAAAGCGAGGACAAAAGTATAAGTGAGCCATTGGTTATGATAGCTCAGAAGGTTGGACCCATCTTAACTTATGATATTGAAGTGCCCGGAGCCTAGTTGTTTTATAAATTGGATTTACAAAACTTTCTGGGCAAGCGGATCTTTGGGAAAATAGGCATGAGTTCCATATACATACATACAGTGATAGTAGTGGGACCCACCTACTGTTATTATATAATAGTGTCTGAGGCCCATATTTTTGATAAAATGCATTTCTGAAATCTTCTGCAGTAATGGTCATCCAAGAAAGAGGACGAAGTGGGGCAAGTATTTGAATACATATGTGCAAGGTAATATGATGTCAACCCAAAGATTGAGTTCCGAGAAGCTCAAAGTAATTGGAATTAAAAGAGAGTCATGGTCCTTGAGTACTAGGGTTATGTATAAAATGTAGAGGGATGAAGTGAGGGAAAGGGGCCCACCTATACTCATTACCTAGGGAGAAACACAGGATATCCTTCAAGGAATAATTGTGGCTTCAAACTCACGTGGAAATCAAGGAATGAATGCTTAATGGCAACATAACAATAAAGACCCATGTGCACACACCATGTATAATGGATAATCCTGAAACCACTTAGTCATCCCAGGATTTGTTAAAAAGGACCCAAACCAAAAGATAATATATTGGATAAACAATGCAATGAAAATGTTTGATTCAACTCGGTATCAGTAAATGTAAAATCCTAGAAAGAACAGAGATAAATCCATGGACATGAGTATTTTTTCATCTCTCGTGAGATTCTTTGCGGTTTTCCTTTGTTTTCAAGCCCTTTGATTAATTTTCCATTTGTAGCATGAGAAGACAAAGGCCCTTGGGAAATGATATCAGGAAGATGTCAAACATTTGATTTAAACTGCATTAGTATAAAGGGGATTGTGATCATGGCTCATTTGTGCAAATCTGCAAGACAAAGAAAATATAGAAATGTGTATATATAAAATAGCTAAATAAAAATTATGATGAGAAAAAAATACTTCCTTGAACATAGTTACGACTTGGAAATTTCTATCTACTCACTTTATTCTAAAGCTAATTTAATTTTCTTACAAAATCAAGTATCCAAATCAAGCAAATAAAGACTTGCAAAAGAAATAAAATAGAAATAATAAATAACATATGACTAAAAGAGAAAACAAATGCTACAATGAAAACTAACAACAGATCAGGATAAACATATATACACATACCTAGAAGAATTTAATGGAAAATTTACCTCGTAGATCTTAAACTTCTCCCATGGAATTTCCTTAGAATTCGCATATGTTCAAAATCATATACTTCTTCAATCTAAATTAAATGCTAAGTAATGAGCTATTAAATTTCATTCACTTTAATGTTGAGTGACAAGAGTAGTAAAAGCCACCATTTAGAAATGTTTGTGTATTGGAAAGTTGACATTTTCAAAAGTGCCTAGTTGTAACGATTCTTTTTAACTTCATCATTCATGATTTTCTTTGCATGTAACAATTTCAACAATGTGATAAATCCTTGCAAAGAAATTTAATATAGCACATCACAAGTGTGTATGATCTGAAGATATCAGATGGTAAATATGCTCTGATAGATTCCTTACTAGGAAATGAAGTGAGTACCAAGGGGAATACCTGGGCTCATTACTTGCTTATTAAAAATCCGCAATATTAAAATAAATAAAAGGAAAAACAATCTAAATAAATTAATCATACTCCTAATATAACAGGAAATATTAAATACTAAGTGAAATAATACTTCCAGTGAAGCCATTCCCTTAGTTTTACTTCTACACATATAAAAATTTCAAAAATTAGTAACAAAAATAAGATTACAACAAAACAAAATTTCAACTTTTTATGTATATTTACTTGTAATAAATTTAACCAAATAAATTTATTGTTACCTTAAGGGGGCCTAGGCCAAGGATCAAAGTGCACTTCACACCAAAAAGACCCTCAAACCACTTGCCCTTTTGGCAACGACTTGCAAGTAGATCGAAGTCTCACCTGAAGTAGTTATGGGAGGTTGCAGAACTAGGTTTTTGTAGCCAGAGGGATATGCACATTGTGGCACTCATGTGTTTACTCATTTTTTATAATTATCTACAACTTCACATACATAAAAGACTTCGTGTTGATGCTTTACTTCACAGATTTGTATTATTGCATAAACATATTAGAAAATAGTATAACATATATTCTTTTGCATAATTTAGTAAAAAGCATGCATAACAGTATGTATAAACAAAGATAATGAGAATGGATACACACGATTTTTCCAAACATCTTCTTCTTTATTGAGATAGATCTTCAATACATAAAACTTCTTTGACTCATGCACCTAGCTGCAGGTGGTCTGCACGCTCAACTCCAGACTCTTCAAGACCTCCGTGCACTCAGTTGTGGAGCCTTCCATTAAGGCCCAAAATAAAGACTAAAGATGAATGATATAACTAATTCATCAACATCATATTTGAATTTCATATCCTTGACAAAGTATTACATCTCCTTATATAGATTCCATTACTACAAAACTATGTTCCACATACTATGGATCCAAAAAAACAATGAAGTAACACTTGATGCCCATTACAAAATAAGGGGTTTTGACCCACCTGAAATCCCCTAGACACTGCATGATGAATATAACTTCACGAGCTCCATGCGCTTTGCTCCTCAAAATGTAGAGTCTTTGACCAAAACTGGACCAAGTTGGGCTACGCCCAAGAGGCCCCCAACACTCACATGTGACTCGTCCTAAGTCATTCAGCTACGATGCCCTTGATCTTTGCTATAATTCCATTATAGAATGTGTTGTACTGCTAGACTATTTATGCTAGTTCTTTCTCCTCTCGACGAACCTCCTTGGGCAACGCCTCTATAGCGAGTCTTCTGCAGTTCTTCTTTATCCCTTTTCTTTAACTCCTTGAGCCTTACATCGACTGTCTATGAAAGTTGGGGGGCCTCATCCTGCCATGACTAAGTCCTCTCTTATAAGATCTACTCCTTCCTTTGAAGATCTTCTATCTATTTCTGGAGGTTATTTCCTCTAGTAATGTTGGAAAGCCTGTAAGAGAATACTAGGGTCTCCACATTTTCCAAGATATCTTCCCACAACTTCTACTTCACCCATAACTCCTCCTCGATCTATTGGATGTTTGGATCCTCATGCAATGAGGCCCAAGTTTTCATAGTGTCATCTAGTAATTTTCCATAGTCTGCCACTGTTTTGGAGTTGGATTTTAGTGTAGACTTTAAATCCTTCTCCCTCTTCTCCCATACTTCTAGTGGCGTAGCTAGCTAGAGCCTTATTTGCAACTCAAAAATATGCACTTCATATTCAAATTTCATCTTGCGAGCATATTATTTTGTGGCGAGTGTGAGCTTCACGACTTTTTATGCTGGTGGCTCCTATTCAAAGACCTTTACGTCCATAACTGTGTTAAAAGTTTCTGTAATGACATTTTCCAGTTGTTTTTGTTTTTGTCTTGGTTCATCTCTTTTCTTAGCCAAATTCTCAAAATCCTTTTTCAACAAATATTTCTCCTTTTCCGCCTAACTGGTCAACAATGAAGTTCACTATTCCCTCTCTTGCAGCTTAGTTGTTATGTTCTGGTAGAATTCATGCAATACTTGAATCGGCAGCATGGAAATATTCATGTTGACGTTTCTCCAAGATTTAGCTCGTTCCCTATCCTCCAGTGCTTCAAACTATAGTGCTCCATATGGAACCTGCAAAATCTTAACTCCGAATTTTGTTTCTATTCGTTGCTCTGGCTGCAGTGGTTGAGTCGCCTGCTCTAGTTGTCTCACTTCCTATGAAAGTGCTTTCAATTCTGCAATACCCTATTGAATCTCGGTCAATATTGCTCTATAATGATCATCAATTATATCCCAAGTCTCTATTGTTACCTCTTGGACCTTCTCCCCGATCTCGTTGATGTCCCCATCAGTGAGGACAAGTGGTATAACAACCCTAGGTTTGTCTGCCTTTTTCTTTTTCTCATGCCTAGCATGGTTTTTGTAGGTACCCTATTTTTAATGATGAATGGTGACTCCTTTGATACTCATTTATCGCTGAGGGGTTCCTGAGTACCATGTTCCTATTTTGGCTTTGTCTCTTCCATGTCTTGTTATTTTTCTATATCTTTTCCACTCGGGCCTGCCTCATATGGAGTACCCTTATCTCTTCCAATCTCTTCATTGGGTGGAGTCATCCACTCTACTGACCAGAGTTGTACTACCAACGTTTGGGTTATCATAAGAGTACTTAATGTACCAGGTTAGTGTGTTGCAGGATCATCTTCTAACTTGGTACATTAAGTACTCTAATGATAACCCAAACGCTGGAGTGGTAGACATCCATCAGTAGGCCTAAATCTGAGTCACAATTGATTGTGGGGTTCAAAGAAATTGCAATGAAGCTAGGTGAGACACCTTAGGAATTAGATCAGAGGTTGAACTGTCAAATCCATGAAGCTAATATGAACTTAATAGATGGACAACATCGCTAGTGGTTTGTGGCTTAACTCCTACCACGCCTAAGAGTTGCATTATCACAATAGAAGATAACCACTCAGGCAGAGGCCTTGGAGATTGAAATGAGACTGCATGAAACATTGATGTAAGGTCCAAATCTGGGGGTTCAACAGATCCATGTGTAGTTGAAAAATCTTTGCCTTGAGATGCAAAGTTTGAAGCAGGACATAACAATTCGATCAGAGGTGTGCGAAGAGGTATGGTGCTTGAAATGCAAGGGTCAGAGGCATGACAAAGACCATTGCCCGATATTTGCGAACTACATGAAAGGAGGAGGACACATACCTTTGAGGATGAAAGCTCAAGTAAGACCAAGCGCAGGGCCTGCATTGTGGTGCACTATATGTCAGGTAGCAGGAAAACATGCCACGAATAACTGTTATTTGGTACAGAAGTTTGTACAAACACCACAAAAACTGTTCTGTAAATTTTATAGGTTGGTAAGGCATGATGAGTGCAACTGCAGAAGCTATGAATTGATGATGGATAGAATTCCTACCTACAGGGTTTAGGCAGAAACATGGCCCCCTGACCAGAATGCGGGGATGGCACATATAGGCTTTCATGGGTGCAGACGAGGATGAGGCGGAGGAGGACCTAGCAGAGGTAGGGACATCTGATCTGCTACATTTGTGGAGGACTAGGACACTATGCCTATGATTGCACTAACCCAACATGTATATCATGCAAATATTGCACTTTGTTTGATCAAGAAGTGGAGGACTATCCTATGCTAATAGCGAGGATATGCAACAAAGGGGCGCTACAACCTCAACCAACTCAAAACCTGTAAATGATGAGGTCTGAGCCTCGCGAAGAGGATCATAATGTGAATATAGTGCTCCGAAGTGGAATCACAATAGGATATGATAAGGGGAAACAACCCGAAGACAATGCATGGGTTCACAAAGCTCTAGTGAAGGAGGCTAGTTTTGATTTAGAGCACGCATGCAACAAAATCATGGAAGCAAAGAAGATCTTTGTTGAGGCCTCCACCTCAGGGAGAAAGGATAAGCCTAATCAGGTGATGGACCCTTCTATGCTTACAACCTTCCTTGAGACCTGCATGAAGTTGCTACACAATAGCAAGACTGTGAGGGGTTTATAGGAGCTTATAAATAGATGTGTTGGAAACACTCTGAGTGAATTGTGCGTGGTAAGAAAGATTGGTAAGCATAAAAGAAGAACAAGATGAGACATGAGGCTAACCACACAGATAGGAGAGTATGAAATGGATCAGTTTATTTTGGATCTAGGGTCAGACACGAACGTCATATCAAAGAAGACTTGGGAATGGATGGGGAGACCCATGCTACAGTGGTCTTTAACTCAGATAAGGATGGTGAATCAGCAAAAGATCATCCCCATGGGGAGGTTACAAGGGGTGACTGTAGATATTGAAGGTGCAAGCGCGCTGGTTGACTTTGAAGTAACAAAAATTGTGGATGATAGCAACCCCTACCTTGCGCTCCTTGGAATTGATTAGGCTACTAATATGAATGGAGTAATCAACCTAAATAAGTGAAAGATGATATTTGAGAAGAAATCGCTCTACGTAATAGTACCTCTAGATCCTGCTGAAGGATCATGCTATACTAAACCAGTCTGCGATTATGAGAGTGATGACGATCTATACTGTATCTATAAGATAACAACGTGTGACCAAGATTTGGAAAATCCAATAACAAATGGAAAAATTACATGGGATCATGAGAGTTCCTGCACCTCGAACTCTGATGAAGAACTAGAGCGATGGCGGAATCAGTTACATGAAGTAACCACACTAAGCTTCGACATGATGACCCGGTCGCTGCATTGTGTGTTGTTAGAGGTAAGAAACATGCCCACTTATGATGGCTTGAATGATGTAGATATATTATTGGATGCATTTGAGAGGGAGGCACCAGAGAAGGAGTGCTTCCAAGCTTTGGACTGGGCACTGCGCTCTATGCCCGCAAGGTGGTGGAGTACGCACAAGGGTAGCTTTGACGATTGGCGCGAGTGTAGAACGATGATGAGAACATGCTTTGGGAAGCCAAAGGTACGAACCATAGACAAATATGATGGGAAGGATGATCCCCACACACACTTAGCTAAATGGGCTCAGGCTTATGGGGAGAAGCCCCAACCTGAGTGGGTGCACTTGTTCTATCACACCCTCGATGTCATCCTGATGAACTGGTACTTAGAAACAGAGCTTCGCCATGGTACAAGTGAATGGTACATTCTACGCAAAGGATTCATAATGACATTCAACTTTAACGATAGGTTTGACTCTATTGACGAAGTGCTACAAGAATTAAAAACAACGATCTTCAGGATACGGTAGTATCCTTTGGACCTGATTCAACCTAACTAGACTACTCAGCTGAGTCACGTGCTGGAATGCTATAATGTAACTGGTTGAAGAAGAAGATGAGGATCTACAAAAGATTAACATCCCTAAAAAAAAGGTCACCATGATGTTGAATGACTGTAGATTGAGAATCTTGATATAATTGTGCCACTGAAAACGAAACAAGTAAACATTGGTATGGAGGCAGAGCCCAAATTGAAAAAGATTGGAGATTACTGGGATGATGTGATGGTGGATAAGGTGGCCGAATTTCTCTACAAATACCAGGATTTATTCCCTACCAAGTTTATGGATCTAAAGGTGATAATAGGAGACCTAGGTGTTATGAAGATCACGTTGAAGCCGGACACGAAGCCGGTTAAGAAAATACCTTGCCATCTCAATCCGAAGTATAAGGAGAAGGTCCGCTTAGAGGTAGATAAGATGCTTGCGGTAGGAATCATTGGGCTTGTGGAAGAATCTAATTGGGTAAGCCCAATCGTGGTACATGAAAAGAAGCAGAAGGATGAAATAAGGATATGCGCAAATCTCCAGAAGTTGAATGACGCTTGTGTACATAATCCTTTCCTAACTCCATTCACTGATGAAGTGTTGGACAACGCAGGTGGCTAGGAAGCTTATTCCTTCACTGATAGGTTCTTTGGGTACCATAGGATCAAAATCGTGATGAAGGATAGGAGCAAGACAACCTTCGCAACTAAGTGGGGGTGTTTTTTTACATTGTAATTCCTTTTGGAATGAAGAATGCACCTGCGAATTTTTCACACGTAGTCATCATGGCGTTCAAGGAATTTATTCACAAGTTCCTAGAAGTATACTTTGATGACTAGACTGTGTTTGGGCCAGTGAAACACCATGTATCAAGCTTGCACCTGATGCTAGATACTTGTCGAAGATACCAGATTGTGCTCAATCTAAAGAAATCCCTGTTCTGTGTTCCTTTTAGGACCCTGCTGGGTCAGGTGGTTTTTAGGCGGGGACTAATGGTAGATCTCGCGAAGATCGCAGTGATACTTAACTCAGAAGCACCGAGGAGTGTGAAACAGTTGCGCATTACCCTAGGACATACAGGATATTATAGAAAGTTTATCGAGGGCTATGCCTAGATCACCTCACTTATGGAGAAGTTGTTGAAAAAGGATGTCACATTCTGCTGGAATGGGGACTGTAAGAAAAGCTTGGATGTATTGAAAGAAAATATGGTCACTGCGCCGATTTTAGTCTTCCCAAATTGGAGAAAGGAGTTTCATGTACATGTCGACGCGTCATGTATAACACTGGGAGAAGTACCGATACAGGCTAGCAGAGGAGACTTGGACCATCCTATAGTGTTCCCAAGCAGAAGGTTATCTAAGGTGGAGAAGAACTATTGCACCACCGAGTGCGAAGCATTAGCCATGGTATATGCGCTCTAGAAGTTTAGACACTGTTGGTTGGATAAATCGACCTTACAGACAAGACCGATCTCCCTAATATCAAATATAGTCTAGCAACAAACGGACAAACAATTCTATCTTTCTCTAGACATATGCGATTTATAAATAAATACTATGAAAGTGTTAAGTGTAGAAATTTTGAATAATTTAACACATATTCAATAGAGATTATCCTGATCATGTACTTACTATTGCGGAAAACATACACAATACATAAGCTCCTCTACATTGATCATCAATATAGCAGCATCAATAACAATAACATCAAGAGCATTCACACATTAACACAGTATGTATCCCGGGGAAAGCATCTCGCTAAAAACCCCAACTATCTGTATATTAATGATTGAATCATGTAACATTACAAAGTACAATGCTTATCACAAGCAATCCAGTACCAGCTCCACCTGTTACACACAATATAGCTCAGATCTGAATCAATCACTGTGTCAAATCTCTTCCGCTGCTTGCCTGCCTCCGCTGCTCAATACCTGCACAAGAACCGGTGATAATTCCAAGGCAGCCACGTCTTTCCTTGGCTAAATCACGTATTTCCAAGCTACAATGTGGGTAAACTCATTGGAATACTCAATCCCCTGATTTGTGCAAGATCTGGTGCACAACTATAGTCACAACTGATAGCAATCTGATTCTCTAACACCTGTCCCTGCTGAACTGAACATGCACTGACATGCAACTGAGTTAACTGATGTATTCATTAGTTGTATTATGAGTTAATAACTTGTGAATAATTAATAACTAATTCACCCAACTCATCTCTAGTCTATTCGCCAGTTAGACTAAATACAACCAGTTTAACAAAGCTAAACTGAACACAACTCCATCAACTGCACCTCCAGTCCACTAAACTCAACTCACTTGAGTTCTAACCGAAGTCATGCATGCAAATATTCAACTAACCCATAAGAACCACGTATTTCCTTCATGCAATTGCATGTGCCACATCCGTAGCTCGAACTGAAGTGCTCCAAGAGAATAAGATTAAGTTTATAGTCCAAATATTATTGTGAGATAATAATATTTGACTTTTCTATTTTGACAGCCAGTCTAAAAATAGACTTGATCACTCACACTGTGATCACTCACACTTTCATCAAAAATAGAAGTCCATCTATTTTCTCAACTTGATCAATCATC
>APFE031613132.1:0-19412 GCA_000404065.3 Pinus taeda
TTGCTTGATCATGCTTAATAACACCTAATGTAATGATCTGGGTGGTTTTATGGTGAAAATGAGGCAAAAGTGAAGGAAAGATAAGGAAAGACTGAGGAAAATGGTAGATAAGTAGGTGTAGAATAGAGGCTCTACACCTTCGGACGATGTGCCCATCTGGACAAACCCAAGGACCACAGTGGCGGGTTACTTTACCTTCGAAAGTGAGCTCTCCGATGAAGTGATGCTCTTCCGCTCCCGCATATCATCTATGACACTGCCTGAGCATTCCCCTTCACATCTGAACCTCATCTCTCAGCCACTCTCTCCACGTACTCTGGTTTTTGTGGATCCTTTGACTAACCCTAGCGAAAAAACCCTTGAAGCGGTTCCGGTAACAAACTGTCCTTCGTTCGCCTCTGGTATACCCTTGGCTGACTGCCTTTTCGTCTCTGCTACACAGGAACCTGTCTCATCTTCTCCCCTAACCTCCGAGGCTCCCCCTCTGGGAAATTTCACTGGAATTAGTCCCATCCCAGTTTTTTTTGCTTCCATCCCATCGACGGCTGCTTCAGGACCTAGGGAATCCCCTACATTGTCAACTACACATCTTGCCTCGGCACCAGAGACTTTTGTTGCAATTTTTTTTAGGGTTTCTAAGAAGAAGCGGTGCTTGAAGCTCCGGAACTATGAGGTTTTCCTAAAACTCACCGAGGAAACTCAATTACTGGAGTCCATGGATACCGCAGAGAAAGTGATTGTTGGTCGGGTTCGTGATAGACATTACAGTGTGGAAAAGCTCCAGCAATGGACCTCGGAGGTCTGGGGAAATCACCTAAAAGATCCCCCAAAGGTTCAAACATTCGTTAAAGGTTGGTTCGCTCTTCAGTTCCGCTGTCTTGCACACACCAACTGGGTACTTTCTACAGTCTGGCACATTGATCAAGCACCAGTTTTGCTCAAAAGTTGGATGCGTATGTTTGACCCGGAACGAGAGAGGGTTGATGCTGGACCCATATGGGTATGCCTTCCAGGGCTACCTCTACATTTCTGGACAGAGGATGTGTTCAAGTGGATTGGAAATGCCATTGGAACCTACCTCAGATATGATAACTCTTTTTAGAGTACAGGGCGCATGGCTTTTTCCAGGATTCTGGTTCACCTGGATCTCTCCGATGGCCTTCTAGAGTACATTAACATACAATGGAGGAATGCAGAAAGTTAGCAGATACTGGATTATGAGGGTGTCCCTTTTAGGTGTAGACATGTCACAAGGTGGGTCACTTGTATAAAGATTGTCCACTTAATGGCAAGGGCTTCAAAAAGACCCCGATTTAGGAACCAGTGGCACAAGAGTCCCCAATTTAGGAGGAGTAGCCTCAGAATACGGAGCCTACAAAAGGGATGGACGAGATGCAGATGACCTCAACCGACAAGGCTATAGACCCACCATTGACCACTCTAAAGAAGCGTGGCAGACCTCCCCATCGACCTCCTCCCCCGCCTCCAGCACGAACTCGGGCAACCTCCGGTGACTCGCTTTCTCCGGGTAAGAGCTTCCGCTTCACTTCAACCTCTCCTTGCTGCAAATATTTTCTTGCTATCATCACAACTAATTTATTTTCTGGTATATCATCTAGTGTAACATTTGGTTTGGGTCCAGAATTTATTTCTACTGCCACTTCCCTGATATTCTGCCATGTTGCATCCATACCCGCTTTTACCCCCACTCCTCCCTACCCTTCGATTTCCCCTCTTCCTCCATCTTCCAAATTCTTTCAAGCACCCCCTATAACTGATTATCTGACACACTCAAAAGCCAAGAGACAGGCCTTAGACCATGTCGGGCTTGATATCATTCCCTCCCCCCCTCCACATAAGCTCCATAGGGGTAGACCCTCCAGGCTCACTATTGCTCAATCTGTGGCAGGAGATGAGATTGCTTTGGGCAAACAATCCACTATACCTTGGGTACTTAGAGCCAGAGAAACCCCCTCTGAGCCCCCTCCATGAAGATCATCTCCTTCAATTGCCGAGGGCTTGCTAGGCCTGACAAAAAATTAGCACTCTGTCAGTTAATTACAATTGACTCACATGATATAATATCTCTACAAGAGACTCTTGGACCTACTACTGTCATTTCCCATACCCTTTAGAATATGTTTCCTGGGTGGTTAGTTTTTGGATTGGATGCACATGGAAGATTTGGGGGTATTTCCTTGGGATACAACTCCCATTCCATTAAGCTGCTCAATTTTTGTGGAGGGAGTAGCCATATTGGTGTTGACATACATTCAGTGGGCCTGGGAATGAATTTTCAGATTTTCAATATGTATGGACCTTGTCAAAATAGACCTCAATTCTGGGAAAACCTCCTGGATTCAAACCTGTTTTTGGCAGACCATGTGATTCTTGGAGGGGATCTCAATTTTTCCATTGATCATGCTGAGTCTTGGGGACATAGAGCACAGAGGGACTCTATATCTAATTATTTCTCATCCATTCTGGGTTCACATCAGTTGATTGATATCCCTTCATCTAAATTACAAGTGACTTGGAGGAATAACAGGACAGGGGAACATGGTCTCTCTCACAAACTTAATCGCTTCTTCGTCAAAGAGAATGTACTTGATATGGGTTTACACATCAGATAATGGGTTGGATCTGGGGGGATCTCTGATCATCTTCCCATCTATATGGATATTGAAGGGGGTAGAACAAAGCCCAAGGGACCTTTTAAATTCTACTCTGCCTGGCTCAGGGAAGACTCTTATATTAGCATGGTCATTGAATACTGGAAAGCAAACCCTCTTGGGGCTGCGGGTAATACCACAAATGGTTTTATTCAAAATCTTACAGAGTTGAAGAAAATGTCCAAATAATGGGCTCACAACAAAAGGACCCTGGATGAACACTCCCTGCGACAGATAGAATCTGAGTTATCTGTCTTTGAAAATGATCAAGGAGGATTATTCAGTTCTATTGAACATAAGGAGAAGATCACATCCCTATAATCTGCTAGAGGGAAAATCCTTAAGGACTGTGAAGAAGTTTGGCGATTAAGAAGTAGGGCAATATGGATGAAGGTTGGGGATGAAAATACCAAATTCTTTCATAATTTCGTCAATGGAAGGAAGGTGCTTAATACTATTTGACAGCTTCAGAATGAACAGGGACATGTTGTCAACACATTTCAACAACTGGCTGAGTTGGAAACCTCTCATTTCAAATGAATCTATAGTGCCCCACGGGAAGCAAATCTGGTAGACATCATTATAATGGCACAATTTTTTCTGAGGTTCATAGATCAACAGGAGGAAGGTGACCTAACCAAAGCAATTACTCTAGAAGAGTTGGAGGCCACCCTAAAGTGGTTTAAAAAAGACAAAAGCCCAGAACCTGATGGATGGTCAATTGAGTTCTACTTGGCTTTTTTTGACATCATAGGTGAAGATCTGCTTAAAGTGGTTGAGGATACCAGAATCAACAGAAATATAGCATCATCCATCACTTCTACCTTCATAGCACTCATCCCAAAAACAGATAACCCGGTCTCCTATGAAGAATATCACCCTATCTCACTTTGAAATTGCATTTACAAGATTATTGCAAAGATCATTGCCAACCGGATGTGGCCCATTCTTTCCAACCATATCTCACCAGAACAATTCACCTTCTTACAAGATTGACAGATCCATGAGGTGGTGGGCACTACATAGGAAGTATTACATACTCTACATATCAGGAGACACAAAGGTATGATTATGAAAGTTGATTCATCCAAGGGTTTTGATAGAGTTAATTGGTTATACATTAGAATGCTTCTAACCCATCTGGGTTTTCCATTCATATTCATCAAATGGATTATGAGTTGTATAACTAACATTCCCTTCAACATTTTGGTCAATGAATTGAGCCTCACGGAAGGTCTAAAATATCTGGGGTATAAGTTAAAGCCCCTGGGCTACAAGATCGCGAACTCGACTTGGCTCATCTCAAAGATGGAAAAAAGGCTCAATATTTAGTACCTCAAATATCTATCTCCTTCTGGTCGAATCACACTCATCAAGAGCATCTTAGAAGCCACACCAGTTTACTCGATGTCTCTGGCATGGATACCTAGGGGTATCCTCCGCAGGATACAATCCCTCTGCTGAAGATTTCTCTGGAAGGGTAGCTTGCAAGGAAAGAATTTTGCTTGGGTAAATTGGGATGCCCTTAATTTACCAAAGAAGTGGGGGAGATGGGGCTTAAAAAAACTTGAGGATTTCTCATTTGCTCTGGTTGCTAAGCTTGGTTGGCACCTTGTATCAGCTGACAGTCTATGGTCGAAGGTTACTGTTGCAAAATACATCGCTCCAATTCACATTATGGATTGGATTAGGTGACCACATAGATGTACATCTGGGATTTCTATTATCTGGAAGGCGGTTATAAAGGCATTAGATCCTATCAAAGCGGGTATTACTTGGAGAATACACTCAGGAAATAAAGTGTGCATTGGTATTGATCTATGGATTGGCTGCGAGAACATGCATAGAATAACTAAGGAACTCATTCATCACCTACAAAATCAAAATACCACTCATATAGCTTATATTGTAGATGATGATAATACCATTTTCCTGCAACAGGCCTGGAAAACTGCACTTCATCTACATATCCCTCCTCAATGGGTTCAACTATGGAAGGATTATACACAGGCACTTACGGAGGCTCATATCTGCATCACTGAAGGCGATGATGAGGTAATATGGGCCCTATCTAAATCTGGGAGATACTCCCCCAAAGATGGCTACTTGTCCCTGACAGAACCTAAAAGACCTCAAATCATTGCAGATTGGTGAAGGCATCTCTGGAAGCTTAAGGGCCCCCAAGGTCTCGGATGCTAATGTGGACAATATTATGGAACAAAATACCTATAGGTGATAACCTCCTTAAGCGAGCACAATATGGCCCTCACTAGTGTCACCTTTGCAGAAGTGATAATGAATTCATTCAACACCTATTCCTTGACTGCATAGAAGCCCGAAAATTGTGGGATATCATTATTCCTATTGTTGCTCCATTGACTATATGGGTTGGCTTAACTATTATTGAGGCCTGGCAGACCTGGTATACCTCCGCTTCTGCTCCTAAGCAACGCAATCTACTCCACCTGATATGCTGGGCTATTTGGATCGCCTGGAATCACTTAATTCTCCAGAACTCACCACCTCGCTGGTCTGTTACTGCTGCCAAGGTTTTGGCCGACTACACCCTCATCCCAGATGACCCATCCCCACAGAAGCCCAAGAATATTATACATGATCTTATTGATCATAGCAAGCCATGGGCTTATTTCGACGGGGCCGCACAGGAGACTGGGTGCTGTGGGGGAGCTATACTACATATCAACCATCATCATTCTTACAGCATGCTCATGGGTTTCAGAAGAGGCACTAATAACTTTGTAGAATTACTAGCTGCAAAACATCTCATACAATTTACTTTGGAGAAAAATTGCAAAGACATACAACTATTTGGGGACTCCAAGATCATATGTGACTGGCTGAATAGAACATCTAGATGCTCTACTTTTTCTTTGAGTCATATTCTGGATGAAACTCTGAGATTGATTTCATCATTTGAGTCCTTTACATGTAAACACATTTTCAGGGAGTGGAACGAGGTTGCTGACAGCCTATCCAAAGAAGCTGCGATCGGGGAGTCGGGCATCTTGCTAATCCAGGAACTGCATAATGTAGATCACTACCAATACTATCACCAGCCGTTTATGGATATAATTGTATAATTTTCTATTGGCATATGAACATTATCATTTTTTGTATATATTTATCGCATGAAGAAGTTCTCAGTTTTGATATATTATAGATTTTACAGTTCTATATATAGTGTTGCCTCCCTGCGTGGATTAAGGCAACAATTTTTTTATCACTGTTGATGATGATAGTCACGTTTTTTATAATGATCTAAATATGCATTTATGCATATGCAAAATGTAATTTCCTTTATTAATGGAATTACAATTTTTCCCAGGGGAAAATAACAAAGATTCATCAGTATGGAAGGATTATTAAATGTGTTAAGATGATATTTTTTATTTTTATCTTTAAAATTTTTAAAAATGTTTGTAATAGATAAATTTATAGTTAAGATAGATTTAACATTGATTCTTTATAATACTATTTATATATTATATAGATTTAAGCATGTAATATTATATTACAGATATAAAGTCTCATTATTTTAATTTATATGATAAAATGAAATTATACTTTATAATTATTATTTACATTTTTATTATATATTTCCTATTTTTATATCGATTTTTTTTTGTTTTATATATTCACAATTTTATATGTTGAAATATTTTTATTTCTAATTCTATTAAAATTATCATAATACACATAGCTATATTAAAACTTTAGGTAAATGTCATGCCATATATTATAATAAAAATAATACAATGTAAGATAAACTTTAGTTAACGCAAAATAATATAACATCACAACAAATTTGCAGTCACGATAGCCATAGTATGCATCACTTTCACAACAACTCAACCTTCATTTCCTTGAAAACACAACTCTATAGCCATCGTCTACATTGCCTTCACAATTTCATGTTACATAATATAACACAACTTAACATAGGCTAATGACCACCCCATCGATCTAGGAACAATGGAACCAAATGGAGACTTCTTTCATATTACTTAGCTCGAGTAGGAAGAAAAATTGCTACGTAAACCATATAGTGGCATCATATTAGTGCTATTCAAATGTAAGTGAGTCAAACAACTCCTTATCAAAAAATTTGTATTAAAAAGTTGAATCCTCTATCATCTTCCAAGTGGATCCTAGGTACCCAACAAGAAAGGAATGAAGCTCTAGGTATTTGAAATAAATGGATAGGATTTATTTGGTACTTAGGACTGACCCAACTCAATCTTAGTTAATTCTTTCAAGTCATTAGAGTTTAATTCCTTGTGCAGTGGATACCTATTTAAAAAAAAATATTGTTTCGAAGAACATTATGGTATCAAGCCCCAACTACCCTTGTAGTCTCTATCTGAAAACAAAACAAAATAACATATGTTATTTTTCTATCTATATTTCTTGCATGTAATTCCTCTAACAAAATTAAAGCATTTATGTAATTTCTCCATCTATACCTCTCACAAGTATAAGGTTGAAATTAATTGTATATTCAATATTGCTCATGTAATGTTCTAAAACATAAGACTCAAATCTACTCTACTCATTTGTGGAAAGAAATTCACAATTGAGAATATATATCAAAAGCACGAATCATGATAACATACATACATCAAGTTTTATCTAGGGGAAAGCAACTGCTCAAAACCCATTACTATCTATATTGGATTAGTCAGAAAATAGAGAAGAAATGCAATGCTTGCTCAAGCCTGAGAAACCTCTGCACAAGTATAATCTATCTCATTGCTTCACAAGCCATCTTTGGTCAATACTTAACCAAATTCTTGCATGCCAAAGTCCCTATTCCTTGCATTATTCAATTAGGAATCGGTCCTTATTATTTAGGTAAATTCCCCATCCAGACCGCGCAATCCCTATAGGTCCTTCTCTGACGGCATGCACCACTTGTACAACTTAAATAATTATACAACTGATAGTACACTGCCCTTAAACTCTAATCTCAATTAGGTAACTCAAATTTCATGCTTGCATGAGTTAATAAAGGCTAATTGATAAGTTAACTAGTTGAATACTAAAGATACACCCCATTGCTAGACCTCCTACTAGTTACTCCAATAGTTGAAAATAGTTTACCTCACCTTAACTCAATTTAACTGATTTAAATTGTTACAACTGAAGTTAACTCAACCTAGGCTCCTAAAATTTTAGAATCATTGTACAAAACTAAAGTTAAGCCCTCAACTCGAATTAACTGAGCTAACTGAGTGATAACAACTCAGTTAACTCATTCAAGTTGTCTTGTGATGTGGAATTATAATTTTCTCCTAATTTAATTCAAGGGAAAATTAAATTAGGAATTTCTTACTGCATTTTCAACATTCCCTCTCAGCAAGAAAGAGATTATCAGATGCCCCAATCTTGCCTCTACGGAACTCTAATTTTCCTCTTGAAAAGCCTTTATCAAAATATTTGCATCTTATTCTTCTATAGGAATGCATTCCGACAACATGATCTACCTTTGCACACAATCTCATAGATGGTGATACCAATTGTCAATATTCTTGGGTCGAACATGAAAAACTGGATTATCAGAGAGTTTGATACAACTGTGATTGTCAGAGTAAATCACAGTGGGATCCATCATCTAATCAAATAATCCAAAAAGAATTTTGCTCATCCAGATAGCCTCACAAGCTGCTTGACTGGCAACCATGTACTCTGCTTCCGCTGAGTTGAGTGCAACTGATCTCTACTTGCTGACGTACCAAAAAATTTGTTGACCCAACATTGAAAATTCCTCCTAATGTGCTCTTCCGATACGATGGAATTCCTACTCAATCTGCATCTGTGAAGCCTTGCAGCCTCACTGCCTCTACCCATCTATACAAAAGACCATATTGACTAGTGCCTCTGAGGTATCTCAACACATGTTTTTCTAGCTTCCAATATAGTTTGGTTGGATTAACCATTGCTTGATTAAGCTAGTTAACTACATAACACATGTTTGGTTGTGTGTTCACCAAATACATAAGTAAACTTGCAAGTTGCCTGTAAATAGTGGCCTCCACTTCCTCACTTGAAGTGTTATCCTCCTTCCTTCAACTTCCTGCTAAAGGAGTGTCCATGGGTTTACTACTCTCCATGTGAAACTTCTTCAGTATCTCATTGGCATACTTGCCCTTAGAGACAAACAGTTCTCCATATCCTTTTCATACTTCCAAACCAACGAAATAATGCATAAGTCCCATGTACTTCAATTCAAATTCTCTTGCAAGGTCCTCTTTGCAATATTTGATCAACTTCTCATCACCGGTTAAAATCAAATCATTGACATATAATACTATAATCAACAATTTACCTTCAACAACAATATGGTAAAGGTTTGCATCTATTTCCCTTTTGGTGAAGCCCGACCTAGTTAAATCTTTATCGATCCTACTGTACCAAGCACTAGGTGCTTGTTTCAATCCATACAATGCTCGCTTGCTTTTGCACACATGCGACTCTCTGTCGAAGGTCTCAAATCCTTTTGGTTGTTCAATGTACACCTCCTCCTCAATCAGTCCATTGAGGAATGTTGTCTTCACATCCATCTGGTGGATCTTCCATCCCATCTATGCTGCGAGTGCTAGAATTGATCTAATATAAGAGTACCTTGCTATAGGAGCAAAGGTCTCCTCATAGTCAATTCCCTCCACCTGAGAGAACCCATTGGCCATAAATTTGGCCTTCTGTTTCTCGATGCTTCTGTCTACATCTTGCTTCTCCTTGTACATCCACCTCGAACCTACCACTAATTTGCTCTTTGGCCTTGGGGCCACTTCCCAAATATTGTTTTTGACTATGGAATCATATTCCTCTATCATGCCATCAACCAATATTGTCTGTTGCACTGCTTCCTCGAATGAGGATGGTTTTGTTTGTACTAGTTCACTCATCAGAGCCATGTAGCCTGTGTATCGATCTGGTGACCTCCTTTGTCTGTGTTGTGATGTGGGTGCTCCCACATTCTCTTTAGCATCATGAAATAATATGTCAGCTTCCTTGGTGCACTTCCTTCCTTCTCTGGATGTCTCCGCATGAGTGGTTGTCTCCACCCTCTCCTCCTATTCTTGTGGTTGCTCCACAACATCCCGAGGTTCTTCCTTTGGAGCTAAAAGCTCCTCATCTTCATGCAACTGAAGCTTCCTCTCAAGGGAACACCTCATTGTCTGATCTTCCTCAAACTTCAAATCTCTATGAACAACTGTCATCCTGAGAGATGGAAGGTACACCCAATAGTTGTCAGGTGTATCAATCTACCCCACAAATATGCCTAACTCTATTATCGACTCTATTTTTTTCCTTTATTCCTTGGAAACATGCCAGTAAACTAATGAACCAAAGATCCTGAAGTGTGACACATCTGGTTTCTTTCCTGAAAAATATTCTTCTAACGTACTCATTTCAAGAATTCGATGAGGATTCTTGTTCTGCACATATATCGTTGTGTTGCGTGCTTCGACCCACAAGTGTAGAGGTAGGCCATGATCATGCAACATCACTCGTGCAGATACCACAATACTTTTGTTCTTCCTCTCAGCCACCCCATTTTTTTTGTGCATTATGGGGTGTTGTCAACTTCCATTGAATGTCTTCTTTTGCACAAAAGTTCTTATATTCATTCGACATGTATTTACCACCATTATCACTCCTGAGAGCCTTCACTTTCCTGCTAGTTTCTTTCTCAATAAGTTCTTTAAATTCAACAAATTTGGAGAATGCATGGTCTTTTTTCTGCATGAAGAAAATCCAACACTTACATGAGAAATCATCGACAAATATAACATAATAATTGTGCTTGGTCATGGAGGCTATCAAGAAAGGTCCATGGACATCAAAGTGGATCCTTTCAAGGATTGCATGCACCCTTCTATCCTGATCATTGAAGGTGTCTTTTGTGTACTTCCCCAAGGTACACCCTTTGCATTTATTTTGCTGCTCTAGTGCTCCATTGGGGAGTCTTGTGGTGATCTATTACATAATCATCAAAGCTCCATGGAGAAAATAACCAAGTCTTCTATGCCATAATTCACCAACATCTCAGCTCTACACGTTCTTCGCCTTTGTGCTCAAAGTAGCACAGGCTACCACATCCAACCTGTAGAGGTTCTTCACCAAAACCTCAATCTGCTTCACTTGTCCCATGGAGATGTTCCTTATGAATCCCTTTCCTTTGCTGAATATCACATCGTATCCACAGTCCTCCAACACCACAATGTAAACCAATTTCTTCTTTAGACCCAAAACAAACATCACATCCTTGAGCGAGAGAGGGGAGCCAAACTCCCTCTAAAAAGTAACTATACCGATGTCAGTCACACTATACCTCCCATCATCTCCCATCTTGATGTGCATCTCGAGGTCCTTCTCCTCCAAGTCACTGAAAAATTATTGGTTGCCTTTCATATGGAATGAGGCACCACTATCCAGATACCACACACTACCCATCATTGTGCTTGTCATGCATGTAATGAGAGTAAAATCCAACTCGAATTGTGAAGCTAAAGATTCACCTGTCGCTCCTCCTGAGGGATTCTTTCCAACCTTCTTGTGTGGAAACTTTATGGCATAGTGTCCTAGTTCATGATATTGAGAGCACTTGATTTTGGACAACTCTTTCTTCTTGCCTCCTCGACTGGAATCTCCTTTGGATTGGGATTTCTTCCCTTTCCCTTTCTTTTCCTTTCCAGCCAAGCACAATTATCCTCATCCTCAACCTTGGATGAAGTCTCAAAATATGACCATAATCTTTCCTAGTTTGGTAGCTTCTCCCTCCCATTTACTGAATCCTAGAAGTTGTGCAAGCTCTTGGGAAGGCCTAGAAGTGCTAGGCCTACCAGATCATCTTCTATAATTGTAACACCAACACTCCCAAGTTCATCACGACATTGTGTGAACCTGCTCATGTACCGTGGTAGTGTGTTGCCCTTCTGCATTTTTAATTTTTGAAGCTTGTTTTTGAGTGCCAGCTTCCTGTGGTTACCATTGTTTTGGAAAAAATCTCTCACTTCTTTCCACATTGCATACAAAGTCTCTTTCTCATAAAGATTACATTTACTTAAAGAGATCAAACACTTTCCCAATAATATGAACTAAATTCTAAATAAAACAATAATTTAAAAGAAATAATAATCTATACAACAACTTTCTCCATTATTTCTAAATAAAACTCATCCAAAACATTTTCCACATTAAAAACACCCATATTTATGTACCAAAGAATCCAATGCAGAAGTGGTTCTGGTTTATAAATCTTCAACTTGATATGGGTTGTGGTAGACTAAGACAAAATTCAAGTTTTTGGCTAGTTGCTTATCATTTGTCCACGTTGCTAAGCTCTACACGCTCAATGCAACGGCTCTATGTGATATCTATAAACACAGGTGTCGCGGTCCATGCAACAACAACTGGACGTAATCTTGATGGATCCTCATCCATCAAGATGACTGTTCAACATAGCTTCATCTACAGTCCGCATTTGTTCTCCACATCCAATGCTCATCTTCAATGCATTGTTCTGCTCTTCTCGGCCTTCATATTCTGTGGTGGGTCCCTTGACTGAGGCCGGAACAACCACACTCGATTAGTGCTTCACATCCTTTTGGGGCTATCACAAATATTGGCTATGTAATTAAGAATATTCATATAATAATAATTTATAGATTAAAAACTGTGTTACCGTCAAACTTTGCATGTGGACTTTGTAGGTTTTAGCAATGCTTGATAAAAGAAAATCCGGAGAGATGAGTTGAAAGCAATCACATAGTTTAATAATATCTATATAATAATTCGAAGATTAAAAACTGTGTCATTCTAAAGATTCTTTTATTTTATTTTAAGACTCTCTTTGTCTACATGCGTCTCCTGCATCAACGCAGAATAAGATATACAACATTATTTTATTTATTGATTGAAGAATTTGGTTGAGTATCCGGTCTAAAAGAAAACGTCAAGAGATTAGCTGAGCGCAGTCGCTTGTAGTTTGAAAAACTCTGTTATTCTAACGCTTTATATGTCAGACTTTTGGTAAACACGCCTTCTCCAACATCAATACAGATCTGATACAATACTTTCTTTGAGTATCAATAGTTTAAAGCGATTTCCCCAAAATATTCGAATAAATTTCATTAGTTTATCTTTTGTGATGGATATTTATATGTAATACTCTCAGCAATAATGTCGAAGGTCTATGTCTCTAAATTGCAGGGCTGTCATTAAAGAAGATGCCTTGGTTGTCACTAGGACATAAATTATTGGTAAGAAATAATTTGACAATGTGTGACGTGCTTACTTAACTAGAGTTAAAAAAACGTAAATAAATTTTGTATGTTTATAGGTTGGTTTTTAGTTTTTATGTTTATGCGTTGGTTTTTAATTTTTATGATATTTTTAAAATAATTACAATAAATATTTGAATTAATAATCTCTTTATTATTTGAATATGGAAGAATTAAATAAATTTAAATTAATTATTAAAAATTAATAGAAATCTTAGCATTTCAAATTAATATTAAAAATTATGATGGATTTAAATTTTAAAATAATATAGATTTAATAATTTTTGTAAATCAGTTACATTAATTAAATATGTGATCGAGGTGGTTCCAAAGACATACTCAGATGTTAAAGAGGGCTTATAATAGCTTAAAATTCAAAGTGGTCAGATTATTTTCAAACAAGGACCAGATCGAAGTGCTCATCGCTCTGATTCCAATGGTGCGAATGGCACTTCAATCCAACCTCGTATGAGGGAGATAAAGCTGGTCAAAGTTTGAGTCAAAGTGGACAAATCACAGTTTTAAGGAGGCATCAAAATGGTCAGATTCAGCTCCCCGAATCCAGTCACGAGACGGGCGAATTTATGGGATGATTAATTTTTCTAATATCCCTATTTTCGGCAAAATTTAAAAATGGGCATGTTATAAAAAACAAAATGGGGTGGTGGTCCACCAACCCCGTCACCCCCAACAACTATACATCAAATATATTAAACTAGCAATTGCACTCAAAGGTGCAAAGAAATGCCGATAAAATGAGTGGGGGAATGTGGAAGGCAATAATCAAGCCAAATATATGGACAATGAAATACAATTAAAATTTGAGTTTTTATAGTGAGAAAGTTGTCATTGGTTGTGCCCAACTTGATTTGAGCCATCAGTTGTGCCTACCTTGATCGAAATAAAGGAAACTCAAAAGGAGCTCACCAGACTGGCCCACCACAACAACAATAACACTCATGAGAACGAGAAACCACTAGTGCATTCTACCATTTTTAATGCCACTGTAGTTTTCACTGGACTCTGCGCTTGCAACTCCTTATCCATGGGACTCCATATTCACAATGGAATGGACCGAATTCTTAATGAAATTTCTGCGATAAAAGAATCTCCTCTCCCACGTTAGCTTCTAGCCAAAACAAAATTATAATATAATTCCAAGAAACAATACAGAACTCACTGGTTCAAACAGCACAAGTCCAACTTTGGAATGCATGCGCCATCGTAGGGCCAATGGAAAGCAGCAACTCCTTAATGGAGGGTGAGTTGTTTTTTTGTGTACTATTTTGGGTTCGACCTTTCTACATATTGGAGTAGAATAAATAAAGACATAAGTTTCTCAAATTATTATGAAATGACACTGTATAATAGAATTAACTTATTTGTCCTGAGTCAATACCCTCCTTATGGTATTTAAGCGTTCAATATTTACATTGAAGGAAGCTAAGATACTACCATTTTGTCACATTGGTTTAGTAGGCACCCTATTGGGGCAGCTAGAGTTTAAATATGCTAGATCCAGTTTGTGCAGTTCTTTGCTGAACATTGTGCAATATTCCATCCCATGTCTGCTTCGAAGAAATGGAAATTTATGTGGTCTTAATAAATTTGGGAGGAAACCCATTGAATTCAACCTTTGAGTTTTTTTAAATGAGAAATACGAGGCAGTTTATATGTTAAAATGGGTGAGGTACAATGGCAATTCATTGGAGTCGAGAAGTATTCCATTTGCCACAAATCTAAAAAGAGGCAAAGTGATTGTATCAAATTAGGATCATGGTGCAACACTATTAGAAAGTTTATCATCATTTAGTGTGCGTTAGGAGGATCTTCGTTTGTTAAAGAATTTATATGCAGGTCTTGTGATTTGTAGGGAGAATACAAACATGACCCTTGTTGAAGAGATATGCACAGATAATAAAAGTGTAGGGTTATCAAGGGGCGCGTTTGTTTACAATATATGTGGTTGTGAGGACAATATGAATATTTTGAGATAATGGTGAGTGTTGCACCATATATTTCAAGTACTGATAAGACCTCACAAGTTGTAATCCCTCTTTTCCAGTTCTTCTAGCAGAGTATTACACTTGCTGCATGTCATTTCTAGGATTGAGTTTTTAGTGCTAACTACTAATCTTAACTAATATTTGATGTAGATTCATCTATCCAGTAGCAATGGAGGTTTGGTTCTTGCCCATCCAACTTGTTTCTGCATCCCTAACAACTTGCAAGATTGAAAGAAATCAAGCACCATCTTCATGTAAGTGTTGTGGTGGTAGAGGTATTCTTATTATAGGCTCACCAAATGAAGGGCCTTCAAAGCTCAAATGAAGAAGAAAAAAACTGAATCTGCAACAAATATGTTAAAAAGGTCACACAATGAAGATATATAAAAACTCGTGGTCACACCAAGTACCACTTATTGTGAGAAGACTGAGGAACTTGTAATGTTTTTTTGCATACATTTGATTTACCTATTTAGCAACAGTAGATAAATTTCTTAAAGGAGTGGATGCCATAGGCACCAACCTCTCCAAAACTTGACCATGTTTCTGAACATCATTCCAACACTATATTAGAAACTAATAAAGTTTAACCAAACAAAATAAACTATGAATTACCACACTACCATGTATAGTTTATATCTTAACAAGAGATGTCAATTCACATTAACATCTCCTCAACAGATTTAGCAGCACAAAGATGACGCATCCCAAGCTAGAATGATTAATTAATGGAAGTTTAGAGAATTATCACGCATCACCAACTACCCATACAAAGAGGAAAAAAACCAAGCCCCTTTAATAGCCAAATAAGTAAAAGGCTCACAATTATACCAATGAAGAAAAAAATTGTCAAGCCATATTTTTTCCACCCCACATCTTCTCTTCTTAGAGTTTAATTGCAGTCAACCACCATCTTTTAATGTAGCATGAACAAATAACACAAGAATACACAAAAAGACATAGAATCTTCTCATAAGAATATTTACAAATAATTGACAAAATCCATCCCATAAATCATCGTATACATGCATATAATATGGGTAAGGAGATGTGTCATTTTCTTTTGTTCTATTTTTTTGTCAAACATTGATGAATATCGAAAATGCTCAAATTATCCAAAAATATAAAGAAGTTTGCATGCTCTTTCCTACTCTGAAGCAGTAAAAGATGAATTATCATAAGTACTAACTACATGCAACACAACGACACTAAGATCCATAAACTCTCCACATAATTAATTAAATTGTTACAATGTAACTGATTGCAACAGATAACATTTCTTATGTTTAATTTTTTTGATGAAACTCCATTTTTCCTGTGTAGATCAAAATTAACCATTATATTATAAAATCTAACTGTCCAGTCCAACAAGGAAAAGTTTAAGAAGATTTATAGGTATCACTAGGAACATTATTTTTACTACTTATGGAACCACAAGTAGCAAAAACTTTAATTTACATGAACATCACCTCACAAATTGCACTTTCGATTGCACAGGCTAGACATTTCATTTTGTTAATTAATACTTTTGATAACCATGTCTATTTTTTTTAAAACACGGGCTTAAACAACATGAAAAACAATTTTATTTTATGTTGATTTAGCTTTGAAAACAACATGAAAATGAAATTATATCTTCTGTAGATTTAGCTTTGACGAAGAAACAAGTAGGAAAAAACCAAAGGGAATCCCCATTCCATTTTTTTAACCATAAACTATTGGAACATCAAAGGTTTATAAACATTTATTCTACTTTTTTATGACATTAAACTTTACAATGCAAAATGTAGTAACTATGCCTCTTCTTTTCTCTCCCTTTCTTCCTGTTGCGCCCCATGTGAGCTCCAACCGAGTCATTTTCTGAATGGGAAGTGAGTGCGAGGGGAAAGTTAACCATAGCCCTAGCTCTATGGATTTTGTAGGAAGGGAGCTCATATGCAAGAGTGCCCTCTTGGGTTGTGTGGAAAGTGCCCAGCCAAACTATGGCACCCTTCTTACCATGATCTCTAATTTTTGCTACGAATTTCCCCCGTGGTCGCTACCTCAACCCTTTGTAGTCCCTGCCACCACTTTCTCTATTTTTCACTTCAAGCGGTTGTGGATTTACCTTTAGAGCCTCTGCATTTCTTATAAATGGGCACGCAGAAAAAGAATAAGAAGAAAAATTTTGCGCTGTAAAATGATTCTCATTGTTTTTAGATGTTAATCCCTCACTTCTATTTTGGCATGAACCCATGGCTTCTGGGGATAATGAGAAGTATGAAGAAAATAAAGATGAGTTTCCTCCAATATTTGTCATATCTATTTTGTCCTCCACTTCCAGCAAATGGTGGGGAATCCACTCCAACATATTCTTGCCAATGTTCAGAGACCTTGTGACGTCCCTCCTTGTCTCTGGCATGCTTATGGATTGACAAGGGAATTTGAAATATATAGGAAAAATAATTTTGGCTCGTGAGAAAGAATAGGTACATTGGATATTCATCAATGAAGTCCTACATTTTGCATATTACAAGAATGTGCTGCATATTTTTCCACTGCAACTTGTAGCAATAGTAAGCTCTCATGTTGTACACGTCAACATCAATGTTTCCAAACATCAAATTCAGTCATACCCTTTCATTTTAGTGAAAATTTATTGCAAAGTCAACTCCACATGCATCTATGGCAAGGAAGATTGCGTTAAGGGGTAGATCAATGAGAGAGACAATTCCTCATGGCTTCTCTTTCTTGGAGTAAAATGCATGGAACACATTCCCATGAATATGAAAAAATTCTTCATGAAAAATTAGATGTTGTGAATTCAAAATGGAAAGTTGAAGTCATAGTAAATCAATTTAAACACATCAGAGTAAGAGGTTTCCTGATTCCTCTGCTGCACCGAGTATGACCACCATTCGAGACGAGGCGTTAATGCTTGTGCTTGTTACTCGATTCCTCCCATTGCACCGAGTATGGCCACCACTCGAGGTGGGGAGTTAATGGATGTAGTTGTTGAGTTAATGGCAAGCTGTGGTTGTTGAGTTAACTGTGAGCTGGAGAGGAACGAATAGGACAAAGAAGGGAAAGTCACTTGTCAAATTTTGTTTGCTGAGAACAACAAAAATAAAGCTTTGTGATTGGCTGGGTGAAGAGCGTTTTCTCACCCTAGCTCACAAAGAGAACACCATTCGGTGTAAATATATAGGGCATGGGCTATCACCCCTTCTCCACAATACAAAAATTATATATATATGGGATCAGGGTTCAGCTAACCGGGAACCCGCTTCGTGGCCCACGCCACTAGAGTCTACGCCATATGTGATGGGGCCGACCCCCAATGGGCAGCCCCATAATATTACATAACCATTTTCCAAAAGCATTACAACAAGCATCAACAAACCACAATATTCCACACCAAAACATGTTAATTGTTTGCCATATTAAAAAACTGTTGCACCATATTAAAAAATTAATGGTTATGGTCAACACGCTAGTTTAATTGGTTGTTAAAAAAATATCCCACGATGGGGGTCACTGGGCTTGGAACCCACAACCTCCCACCTTGACACCTCCACTCATAACCAATGCAACAATGTCACTTCATAGTAAACTCTACCACAAATTTACTTATATGCCTAGACGTGCCATTTGACGGAGAGAAAGCACAGAGCAACATGTCGCAGAACCTTGAGCTTGTGGAAAGTGTAAGGCGGATCAATGAGTCAAGTGGAACCATGAATTGTAGTGTAGAACCCTGACATGGATATCGGGTGGGCAGTTATGGATGTAGTTGTTGAGTTAAGGGCAAGATGTGATTGTTGAGTTAACAACGAGCTAGAGAGGAATGAAAAGAATGAAAAAGGGAAAGTCACGTGTCAAACTTTGATTGTTGATAACAACGAAAATAAAGCTTTTTGATTGGCTGAGTGAACAATGTTTCCTCACCTAAGCCCACTGATGAGCACCAGTATTGCAGCAAGAATGCTGCAACTCCTAGGGATACCAACTTTACTTTATCAACGGTGATAGTGCTATATACACAAGTAAAGGTGATGGGTCTGCTCTTTGTCACTACTCAGCTGGCGATAGACAACTAGGGTTTTTCAAGCCAGACTTCTATGGATTCAAAAGAAGCTTGATTACTCATGAGGGAAAGAGAAATATATTCTAAGAGAAAACTTGTCTACTGCAGTAAGGAAAAATATTGAAATCAAACGCTAAAAACAAACCATTTTCTAACTAACTGCTAAGAGACTATGCTTCAAAATAAAGCTAAGATAACATGTATGTGTTACCGGGAATAGTGTCCACTCGGAGCTGCTATTCCCACTAAGACTGGTAGCTATCTTAGAAACAAACAAGTAAAGACTACTTTCGCTTTCCTTTATGAAAAATAGACAAGAGGGGAACAAAGGACACCAACCTTTGTCTTGCGCTTGGTTCCT
>APFE031613138.1:0-12857 GCA_000404065.3 Pinus taeda
TAATCATTACATAAACGTAATCTTGCTGACAGTATTTGATATCATAATCATAATGCACGCATGTCCAACCTAATTATTGTAATTAGACGTCTCTAAATCCAACAGCAACCACAACCATAATGGAAAATTTTGTAGCTCTTGGATGGCCAACCCCTAGTTCATTGGACATTCTCACACTACAAAAGATATTTCTATTACAATGAATATAAGATAGAACCTCCAAAAATTAAAAGGCATAATATACCTTTGAAAAAAAAATAAAATAAAAAATATTGCTAACAATGTACTTCCAAAGGCTGAACATTTGTCTTGTATCTTAAATCTTTTTGGTATTGTATTTACATAAGGTATGCATACCATAACATGTGAAGGTGTTGTTTGAAACATTGGTGGAATTAATAACTGTTGTATGAAAAATTGTAAAAATAGTTTATGGGACTAAAACATTATCCTACCTAATTGCAACATTCATTCCAATGAAAAGAATTGCTTCCCATCCATTCAAATTCAAGCTGAAATATAAATATTTAGAAATCCATAAAAGGTAGACCACAATAGTCAATGTTGAGAAGAATAACTTAAAACTATATAAAATTGAGTAGAAAGAAACCTATATCAGCTTGACTAACGTGCTCAAAACCTCTTTCATACTTATGGCTCAACTTTCTATTGAGACACTCAAAGGTTAGACGCATTATTAACCATATGCACACCCACTGGTTTGGTATGTATCATTTAATGGGAGATAATTGCACAACTTCTGGAAATTTTTCCTTTTTGGAATGGCTCTAGGGAAAAAAACCCATACATAATCACCAAGACCATGCTAGAATATTGCTCAATGAACAAGTGCATGGGGTGTCTTTAAATCCTGATTCTCATCCGTTGAACATAGAGAGCTGGAGCATTTTCCAAATATTTTCTCGAGATGGTTTAGTCGATAAAGTTCTATAGAAAATCAATTAAGCTCATTTGTGCCCCCAAAAGAAGGCAAGCCCCACTAGTCCAGATATAGGAAGTAGGAGACAGACTGCTTACCAAATGGAGATTGAGTCCACTGCAATATCTGCATTGTTTGGGTGGCCAGTCAAAATAATTAGTGTTATAAAATACCAGACCTCCAAGCTGAAATGATCATCAATCGATATATTAGAAAAGAAGAAGGAATAAAATTTCAAACGAAAAATTTCCATAATGAATGTGATAACATCGGGAATATGAAGCCCAATTTAACTACCTCAATCCTTATACTAACTATAACATAACTTCTATACTAACTATAACATAACTAGTTATAATAACCATTTTTTTAGGTAATTTAAATGAAAATTAATTTTTTTTTATATGTTCTTACATGTTTTAAAAATTAAATTATTAATTTTATATAACTTTATATTATGTATAATGTATGGTGAAACAAAAGTCACTTTAATTGGTGAAACCATCAGATAATGAAGTACTATGTAAGTGTCATGAAATTAAAGTTCAAATGAAATTTGAAAAAAAAATGGTGGTTATATATATATTATTAATATAATATATTATTATTTTATTTTAATTTTAAATATAATTATATTATTTTAAATTTTAAAGTGCAAATCATATATATTTTAAAAAAACTTTCCATTATTATTAAAGAATGATAATATTTATTGTTTTTTAATTTTTTTTGATGAATTCTATTAAAATATCATTAAAATTAACTAAAATAACAAATTTAAAATTTTAAATTAAAAATAGATTAAATATAATAAAGTTTTTGGAAACTCTAAATTATTTGTGGCATTCAAAATATAAAAAAAAATAGTTTTAAACTAAAAATTGTATCTCTAAATGTGAAAGGAAATAAACAAGAAAATTATACTTTCCCAAAAAAAAATTATTTAATTATTAAATTGAAATTATAATTATATTTTCAAACTAATAATCTACTTTTCAAGGAGAGTTTGAATGATGTTGTATTTAAAATAGATTTTGAAGAATAATAATTTGAATGACCATGAATTTAATATACTTTTTAAAGACAAGAATTTTAAAGAATTAAGATTAAAATTTTAAAGAATATTGTTTTGAGGTGTAGATTAGTTGGTTTCATTGAGACTTAGGCTCCATTAAATCACTATTTCAAATTTCATGAGGAGAAGTTAAGAATGTGAACTATAAGGGATACAATTTATCGCTAAAGACATCCAAGTTGAATGGAACCTCACATAATCATAGTAATTATATCTTATAATTAGGTAGATCATTTTCCTATCTAACATTGAAACTAACCTAAAATCAATTTAAATTAAAAAAATACATTTCAAAAATAACAACTAAATATATAAATTTAAGTCATCAAAAAATATTTATATTTCTCCTATTTGAATACCTCAAACCTATATATAGAGCTTTGATAGAGGATTTGCTGAGTGCTAGCGAATTTCAACTTTAGGTCCCCTAGGTGGTAGGAGTTTGCCATTATAGAATTTTTTTTTTATATAGAGCTGAGTTTGTGGTCTATTTATTGGGTTTCTATCTAGTGGTTCTAAACAATTTTTAGCTTGTTTGAATCAAATTATATTTCACATTAAAATTTGAATAAATAGATACACATTTAGATTAATTTAAATGTATATTTCACACATATTTAATGGATTAAAATTTAAATAATTAACATTTACATTGATTTAAATTAATTAAAAATTTTAAAGGTTAATAAAAATATATAAATTTATAAGCGTTCACTTAGAAAATATGATCATACTCTAGCCAGCTCGCTCTGATATAGGGTTTACAAAAAAAATATGAGAATCAACCCAGTTTGCCAAGCCTATTTGGACGTCCATAAAAGTCGAACCCACGACGACACTATTAAGGACTATGAGGTTTAATGGTGGAGAATCACCACGTGTTGGTCATAGTGAATCCCCCTATGTTGAATTTATGATTACTAAAATAATCAAAACCCCAATACATATAATAGATGAATGTAGTACATAATTTATATATTTTAATAGTAATTATTATTAATAATTTTAATTGTTTAATTTACATTAAAATTAATTATAAAATTGCATTGAAACTAATATTTTAATAAATTTGTAGTATATATATTTTTATTATTTAAATACATGTGAATCGAATTTAAACAAAACGTTTAATTTTTAACTATTAAATTATTCAAATTTATATTAATATTAAATATATAATATTATAAAAAAAATCGTTTAATTAATTATTATTATATTATATTTTAATTAATTAAATGTTAATATAATTAAATTAATTAATTAAAATGTATAAATTATATTTTTAATTAAAATTACAAGTTTACGTTAATTTACATTATTAAATTTAAATAATAATAAAAATAATGAATTTTTTTATTTATATTTTTTAAGTTCAATTTAGGTTGATCGAATCAATTTTTATGTAAACTAGTCATTTATATGGAGTTCAGTTTTTTGTATGCCCATTGAGTTTATATCTCTTGGACAATTTTAAAGTCAATCTGGGGTTACTTAAAGATTAAAGATATCTGGTTCTAGTTCTTTTTCCTTTCTCAAATGCATGTTCCACTTCCTTTATGCACCATAGATTTTTGTTTCTCTTATTTGAATACCTCAAACCTTTATATAGAGCTCTGTTAGAGGATTTCCCTTAGTGCTAGTGAATTTCAACTTTACATCTACCATTAGACTTGCTAGGTAGTGGGAGTTTGCCATTATAGAAAGAAAATTTATATGGAGCCTGAGTTTGTGGTCCATCCATTGTGTTTCTATCTAGTGGACTTCAAATACTGATTGTGGGCATAGTTGATCAAATTATATTTCACACGTATTAAATATATTAAAATTTAAATAAATCGGATTCCTTTAAAGTTTAAATAAATAAATAAATATTTATACATAAATTAATAAAACTTAATAAAAGTATATGAATTTATGAACGGATGATTAAGTTAGAAAGTAGGATCTACTGTAGCCACAGTCACTTGATGCTAGCACCTTCACCAATTACAAACCCGTCATGATCTCTGTCCCATGGTATGGAAGTTGTCTGTGGGTCATCATTCCTATGTGAAAGGGTTCTACAAGCAATAAATCCACCCACACCTGTAAGCAAAATCGAAGCGTCTGTGCCACCTGCAAGCATGATATCTTCTTCGCCTCTGCAAATATGATTTGTAGCTGCAGATATGCCATAATTTGATGTTGTATATGCTGTTGAAATTAAGTAGGTCGGACCCATTACTCCTAGATCTATTGCCAACAATGCAGATCCCATGTTTGCAATGGAATAAGGAACAAACTATGGTGTCATCTTCCTGAAACCCCTATGTACAAGAGCCTCTCTTCCACTAGAGTAAACTATAAGGCCACCCATCGCCGAACCCACCAACACCCCTACACACATCTTGTCTATTTGTGTAGAATAGAGCAGTCATGTTAATAGAATACACTTTATGTTTATCTCTTGACGTACCATGTACTGAGAGAAGCCAAGTGTATGACTATATTCTAAAATTTAGGCGGGGTGGGGGCTAAGTGGGATGGGTGGATCATTTCATTGTGTGATCATAGGTTTACATAAGTGGATTAGCATTTTCCTAAGTTTCTTGTCTATTATTTAGTGATCATCCATTTCATTAGTAGACAATGGACTTTCTACCAAATCCTTTGATTAAATGAAATAACTATCATCTTAAGTTTATATGAATTGTGTATTTAATATTAATGAAAATCAAAGGACAATATTTTATTTTCCTGAATTTTAACTATTACTAGATATCCTCAAAAATATAGATGCATTTAGGTGAATCTTGATATGATAAAATCAATAACAATAACACCAAATTTTCTATTTTTAAAACTTTTGTTGCATAATGTTCCAATCACTTTTAAACCACCTTCATTATCCATTGACCAATAGACTGTCTCTCTTCCCAAAGACTTCACAAGCATGAATATCCATTTCCCAATAGAGTGTCTCTATGCACAAAGACTTCACAACAATGACTATTCATGATTTCATGAATTCCATACATGTTTATGGCTCCACTACCTGACATAGCTTGTAACTATATTAAAAATAGAGTCATGAATGCCTTGTCATGCTCTAGCATGTTTAGAACCATAAAATTGAAATGCACACTCTTTCATGTTTGTAATTTTATCCGAGATGTAATTAAAACCATAACATTGAAATGTACACACAAGCATGTCTGTAATTTTATGTGTGATGTAATTAGAACCATAACATTGAAATGCACACTTGTTGAGCATTGAAATGTGGACTTCTAGTTTCCCACTTCGACTCTCAACCATATATAGCCATTAACATACATAACAATCATGGAACCATGCATGTGAATGTTTGTGGTTGTCCCAATCATTTGGTGTTAGCAGTGTTGGGAGATAATCATGTGTGATTTTAATTCATCATTTATTATCTAGCCACACCACCTTATACAACTGAATTATCTTGCCAATTTCCACCTTCCAATTCTAGGTGGGTGTAATTCAACTGCTCAGCATCAGTTTCTCCATTTGAGACAAAAGGAAGAATCTTCATGCTCTTCTCTAGTTGGAAGTGTTTGTCAACTCTTCTCAAGAAGTATCCATACATGATAGATGTTGCATAGACTTGCCCCAATCAAACTGCCAACTGCTCGTGTGCTTTGTGTATCCCCTTTTTTGTGATTGTTGTCCTTGTTAATCACGATGCGTTCTACATTACACTTACTCAAAAACAATTTGAGATATTCCTTGTTATAGAAGAATTCCATTTTGGTGATGGTAATGTGCATAACCTTCAATGAATATCAATGTTAGTTTTAATTTTCAATGATCAGCAGACCTATGTGTTTGAGATCTATTTGTCGCTTTTCATTAGTTTTCATATGAGTTTTGTTGTATATTGTCTTATTGTAAAAGAATATTATGTATTTTTATATTAATCAATATTTTATATTTCTTGTTTTTTTTATTAAGGTATAAAATTCCACCTCTTGATCACCCCAAAAAGAATATGAAACAACTTTCACTTGGCGATGCATTTGGTATCTCTCAATGCTCTAATCAACTGCATATTTTTTTAAATGAAGTATATGATCATGTGGATGAGGAACATGAATGAGATAGTGTAGAACTTCTTGAAGAGGAACCTACATCAAGAGGTACATAAGAACATTCAAGTCCAAGTGGAAGATGAGATTTCCACGGGCTTATGCTATAAAAGATTTTAATGGTGTTGAAAGGATAAAATTTTCATGGTGTGTAAAATTTATAAGGGAAACTCCATTTGCTATGTATGGAAGCACAACCCTTCAAGTTATTGCTTTAAACATCCATTCAACGTCAGAGGCTCATAAACTTGCTCTGCAACTTGTAGAGGGAGAAAGTAAACGGAGTACTCTTACAATTACAAAACATGTAGAGCTAATGGTTGATGCTCAGAAAGAGAGAATTATATCGGTTATTGGGAACATGTATTTTGTTGCAATACAAGATTTACCTTTGGAAGTATATAAGTCAATTTGTGACTTGAATAGGTATAAAAACACTCCTCACATGCCTCTAATAGATGAATACTCAACATATACAATTACAACATCTGGAAAAGGCTTTCTAGAAGCTGCCAAGGAAGTATATTGGAAAAAATTAAAAGATGAGATTTTCCAAAGTCCATATTACTCACTTTAAGTTGATGAAAGCACTAATTGGACTATGGTGCAACATTTGATTTTTTATATTACATATTTGACAGACGGAGGAAGAGGTTCATGTGCTACAAAATTCATATAATTGCTACAAACTAGGGATGGAACATCATAGTCTATGTATGATGCTGTTATATCTCTTTTAGCAGACATGAATCTATCGATGACAAAGTTAGTTGGATTTGGATCTGATGGAGCATCATCCATGAGGGGTATTCATGAAGGTTTATCTACTAAGATTCGTTGACATGCCCCTCATTTATTAGATATCCATTGTATATCTCATCAAGAAGCATTAGCAACAAATGATGTTTCATTTTATTTTGAATAGTTGCAAGCTATTGATAACTTTGCAAACAAGATCTATTCATGGTTAGGAAAATCTACTAAAAGACATGGAGAATTGAAATAGCTAATAGAGTCATTTCAAATCACAAGGCAAATCACAAGGCTAGAAGTGTTACAAATTCATCATATTAGATGGCTTTCTAGAGGAAAAGTCATGGAAAGTCTCGTTAAGCTCATGCATGCTTTGTTAAAAGACAGGGAGTTAGTGGAGGAAACAAATGTATGAGATGGCTACAATAGTTCAAGTTCAATTTTGCATCCACTTATTTGTAGATGTGCTTATTGAATTAAATAAGCTGTATCAAAAGTTTCAAGAGGATCATGTTGACATTACATATTTTGGAACAACTTTGGATATCACTATTAACTTGCTTCATAAGTGATTTCTAAGAGGCACATTTGGGGCAGGTGCAATGCACACATCATCCTTTTTAAGTAAAACACAACAAAGAACTCTTGAGTTTGCAAATTGCATAGGTATAGTACATGTACATGAATTGAGGTTTGAGAGTTTGCCAAAGTCACAAAGATCAGGGACACTAGATGACTGCATTATGCTGGGAAAGGGTTTTGTAATGAAGGTGATTGACTCTCTAAATGCAAGGTTCACAGATTTACCTATTTTTAATGCATCTAAGTTTTTAAGCCCTCGTAATTATTATGAGGATATGGATGATACAGACTCTCAAACAAGAAGATGGTTGACATGTTTATGTGAAAAATTTAGTGTTGGAGGCTTGCTTATTGTGGACAACATTAAATGTATCAGTGAAATGGATGAATTAATATGTATTATGTATAAATCTTACCCCAAAAAGCATATTTTTGGAGCATGGGAGCTATGTGGAGGTGAAATTGAATGGTTTGATAGATTTCCATGCTTAATGCAGCTATGGCAAGCAATTCTTGTTATTCCTCCTTGTACAACAGTTTGTGAAAGAGGTTTTTCAAAATTAAATTAGATAAAAAATGAGGATAGATCAAGACTTTCTTTAAGAACATTGGATATGTTAATGCTTATCTCTCTCAGTGCACCTCATGCTCTAAATGAGGTAGATTGGAATGCTAGTTATGATGAATGGAAAGGGATGAAAACTCGAAAACCTCTTCTACTATGAAAATAGATTGAAAGAACTAGTAAGTTTCAGTATTTATTACCATCATTGTCTTACTTTATCGAGCACTTGAAAGAACCATTTTGGTAAGTGAGTTTTTTTTTTAGTTTTATACCATTTGACTTTTGTAAATGAAAGAATAACCATATTTTTCAAGTTTGTATGTGAAATTTTTCTTAAACATATTGAATGCAATCATTGAGGATATTGCACAAGATATGTTAATCTGGAGGACCACAACTGTCAAAGTTTGATAACTGAAAGAAGAAGCGATCTTGGATCAATTTTCCGACCAAGTGTAGGGACTATAGTTCCAATCATTTGAGATGTGAAATTATTGGAAGTCTCAACTTTCCAGAAGAGTTTTAATAGACAATAGCAGAGTGACTTGGTCAAATCTGAAGTTTATAAGCTATAATTCCACTGATACCTCCTATATAAGCTAGAATTTACTTTTATTTTTACAAATGAGACCTTCCATAATTTTAATATAAGTATTTTTGTTTCTTCATAATTTTATTCTTATTTCAATCTCATTAAGATGTAATGATTTCTATATGCTTATTTTTTGTTCTTAGTTTAGACTCATATGCAATTTCCCAACTATGATTTTGTCCCTATAGTTGGTTCAGTTGTGGTTGAGTTCAAGGCCTGTGCAATATGATCTTATGTGGTTACATTTCTCAATCACACATGTGTAAGAGTAATGCATTTACTAATGTAGCCTTTTATGTAGTAGTATCTTTCTATTTGTGAAAAAGATAGTTTAGTATTTCTGTGTTGATTTTCATACAGTCTTGCTTGTTTTGAACTAGAGACAACATCAGAATGTGGTAGTTTTTTCTTAAGTTTCCTTTTCTTCCTTTTATATGTTTGGAGATTTGGGCTTCTCACTTTTTAAAGATATTAAATTGTGTTATTTTCATGCATGGCCTAATATGGTCTCCTTGAGTATGATAGATGGATATGTGTTTTCTAACTTTGTAATATTATGTTTGCTCTTATTGAATGTATCTTATAAGTGTTAATAATATGAACTTCGTATTTCCTAAAAAACTAGTCTTTGCACCCTTGAAGAACTATAGAATGATGCTGTATTGAAGACGAAGATTTCAAAGGATGTGTTGAATGGCAATGGGTGGGTATTTTTTTGTCTCTTTCATTAGTATTAAGTTATAGATATTTTCTTGTTCTTTTGTTATGAGAAATGACATTTGTCTTTATGCATGCAACAAGAGTGTGACCATTCAAGAGGTGTTGAGTATAGAAATAAAACTAGAATGGAAGAAAGGGACTAAGATAACATTTCCAGAGAAGGGGAATGAACAGTTAGGAGTTGTGGTTGCTGATATGGTATTTGTGATTGGGGAATGAATAGTTTGGAGTCGTGGTTGTTGATCTGGTATTTGTGATTGATGAGAGGCCACATGATTCGTTTAGATGAGAAGGCAATGACTTGGTGCTTTGCCAGAAGATAAGCTTGGTTGAAGCTATCATAGGATTTTCTATTGCAATTCCAACATTGAGTGGGAAGACACTAAATCTTACTTTCAATGACATTATATACCCTGGGAATGAAAATATTATTCCCAAGGAGGGAATTCCCATTGCAAAGGAGCATGAAAGGAAAGCAAATTTCAGAATCAAGTTTGAAATTAGATTTCCCTCCAAACTTAGTCCTTAGTAGAAGGCTGGAATCAAGAGAATTTTGGGAGGCCATGCTTGACATTGTTGTCTCAAGTTATGCCTCTTTTATTGTAGATACTTAACAAGACCGAAATAGACAACAAAAATAACGAATTGTAGTTGCGAGTTCCTCCACCAAATTGTAAAAGTTACCATTTGTATATCTTCTCAGTGAGCTAAAATAAGTAGCCAGAGTCATATCTTCCTTTTTGATTGAGTCATACCATCTATAGAATGCATTCCTTTTCTATGTTGATTTTGTACAACTTGCTATATTCCCAAGTTTCTTTGCCAATTTTTGGTCTTGGCTTTCTTAGCATGTCCATATACTAGATCATAACTACCACTATAGTGCAATGTCATTGCTTGTACCTGTAGATTATGTCAATTCTTATGAAACTTCCTTATTATTTAGCTTCACTGGTGTACCAATGATGTAAGAAGTTCCAAGATGATGATGTGATTTACTTTATGTACACTTTACACCAAGACAATACAACTATCCAAAGCCTTTGGTATGATTTTGAATCTAGCTAACCAGGTCTCAACAAAAGTTCTTCAGACATGAAGGCAAAACAAATAGAAATTTTACAATTGTCTTAGTGTTTGCATTGCTTTGGAAAAGTGCGTATTGAATATTCAAATGCCACATCTATTTTACTCATCATTCGAAAACTACCAAAAGAACTCTTTTAGTCCAATGTAGCATGTTTGTAATTACAAATCCCATTAACCATAGTTTGATCACGCATCAACAACATTTCCTTTTACTATTTGGATAACGTTGTATTTCTTACATATATGTTCTTCATTACTCATATCAATTTAATAGAAATTTCATGTACCACATCAAATGAATCTTGGCACAGTGGCATTTGTACTGTGAAATCATATTATTGAGGCTCTTCTACCCCATGTTTTCAGAGTGTAATCTTCAAATGCATGTTGAGATGTAAATTTTTTCTTTCCTCTCAAAATAATTCTTTTTTGGATGTTCTTACACCAACATTTGCTTAATATAATAGTAATTCAAGGAAAAAGACAAAAAACATAACATTTGGTGAACATAAATTATGAACACAGTTGGCCTATCACTTGTCAGTTACAATGCGTATGAATTGTATGATGAGTACTGGACTTGTAGCTATGTTGGAAGGCGCTATTGTTCTTGATAAACTGAGAAATATCTTGCAGCTTGCAACATTGTAAAGACATTGGTAACCAACAATATGTTGTCTTAGAACTCACAGAATTAGCTCCAAATAGTTACCAATTCACCATGTGTTAAAAAAAAAGAAATTTGAAGATAATTTACTGTTGTCAATTGAATTGCTTCTTTTTTTTATGCTTTTCATTATGGAAGGGAGACCTAAATGTGCGCCCTTCTAAATGAAATTAAGAATTTCCCTTCAAATTTGATCACTACTGAAGACGTCCACCATAATGTCTCCATTGTACCATGAGTGCGATGACTCCATGTGCTCGGGATTACTTTTACAACATAGTGATTTTTTATTTATGTAGGGATTGGTCAAGTGCGAGAATATTAATGGGATGGAAATAGTCAAGTCGAGCATAACATAGAGAAATTCTTGCGATTATATATACTGGTGTAGTGTGCAAGTCTCTACCTCAGAACTGTCAGTTTGTAGTGGTTTGAATGATAGTGTAATGTGAGTACATAGTAGCACATGGTCCAAAGTTATGTATTTTTTTTTTTATCTTTCAGCGATACGCGGATAAGTGTTTGATGTATTTCTTTTTCACCTGTAGGTAATATTAAAGACAAAAAAAATAGAGACATTGATTGCAATTCCACTACCAAGAAGTCATTAAGTTAAATGCTCTTTTTCTTTTCATTGTTTGTCTAAAGGAATTCATACTTTAAACCATTTCAAGAATGGAAAGTAGTGATCAAAATTATCTTTGGTTTTTTGGGGTTATGTAAATTTATTTTTATTTTTTAATTTGGTGAATGTAGAGATTGTTTTGGGAAGTATCTTCAATATTATTATGATGGTATTGCTGTGTAAACAATTCTAGCTTAAACTTAGAGGAAGTAAAACCTTTGTGTACAATAGAGGCATTGTCATGCAAACGACCTAATTGTGGTAAGTTTTAAGCATGGCTTTCCCTCAAGTTTTCAAATAAGCTTAATATTTATGAAAGAAACCAATATGAAAATTATCTGCTACCATCCTCCATTTTCTTGAGGAACATAATATTGTTTCTAAGACTTAAAACCACTATTTTTCACTTTGCTTTATAACAATGGTTTGGAAAGATAACATCCTTTGCTCTTCATCAGGGAAACTTGATAGATTTGGTAAAAATGCTCACATATTTAGATAATCAACTCTCTTCATCGATAAGAAAGAATAATTTCCCAACTCCTGACAATTTCTCTAATTGGTTATCATGTTCATTCATATCTTTGGAATCAATGTTTCTAATTCTTGCTTACTTGCATTATCTTGCACCTTGGTCTCATAAAAAACCAACATGTTCTTTCCCTAGCTTCCATATACTCCTATTTTGCTAGTTGCTCAATGATTCTTTAGTTTCTTGAGACACAATGTGAAGCTATAATTTTGAGAGGTTCTCGGCCCAATTTCCAATCATCATTTGACACTAGTATGAGGTATCCAAGATAAGATCTTGAAATCATCACCTTCCACAATGGTCTTTACTTCAATGCTTACATGCCTACTTGGATCACTTTATAGGAAATTGGGGTACTTAAGCTCACTTTATCGTATACCCATTAAAGATAAAGTGGCCTCAAAGATTTACAAATATTAAATGTTGGTACAACAAAATTACAACGCTACTTTTATAAACTAAATCTCTAGCTACTTTGTCGTTGGAAAAGCTCTCTCTCACCTTTCCTCCCATCTCATCTGCAACATTTTCACTTGTTTTTTTTTCTACTAAATTTTTGCCCATTTCAAGCTATAATTTTGAGAGGTTCTCATTCTAATTCTTGCTTACTTGCATTATCC
>APFE031613144.1:2934-63804 GCA_000404065.3 Pinus taeda
GTGGACTGTTTCCCTCTCTGAGGGTTTTAACCACGTCAAAATACTGGTGTATTGATCTGTGATCTTTTTGTGAGCGGTGTCCTTTTGGTGTTCTGTCTGAGGAACTTACCCTGTAAATTCCTACATATCTTTCACTCTAGTGAGTCAATAATCAATAGGTATGATATTAAATTTCCTCCCGTTTGTTGGAAATACTAAGACGGGGTAAATCAATGTTTCTCTTCAATTAGTATTTTTAACTTCATAGAGCATTAATTATCACTAACATTATATCAACATAAATCATCATCACATGAACAATTAACAACACCATTCAACAATGCACAAACATCAACATAGTAGACAACGGATTTTTAAAAGGAAACTCTTCCAGAAGAAAAAACACCGAATGCTTCTTAATATTTGTCTGCAAAATATTTACATCAATTAGGAAGCTCCAACCCACTATTTTACAGACTCCAACTTGAAGGATGCTCCAACGCCTAGGTTTACTAGCTCCAACTGGAAGGGCACTCCAACGCCCTAATTCACAGGCTCCAACCTGAAGGATGCTCCAACACCCTGTTTACTAGCTGCAACTGGAAGGATGCTCCAACGCCCTATGTTGGCTCCAATGCCCTATCACCCTAGTCAGTCGGCGGACCACTCTTCACAAGTTTTAGACTGGATCCCCCTGCGCTCAACATCAATATAAAATAAACTGCAACATAACTTCTGCTCAACGATCAAATACCACAACACTGCTTAACTATCAATCTAATCTCTGCAATACAAAGCCAATGCTCTTTGCTGCTCAATACATCATGCTCTCTCTGGATATCAAACCCTAGCACTAGTCAAATGTGCTTCTACATCCAACATCAAACTTTATCAATTCACTGCTCAGCGTCTCTGCAACAATGTATTGTCAGTCCATAATCAGATATGCTCGTGCTTGGCATACAATCTCTGTGCATATTACATCAACCTGTCATCCTGGTTCAACAAGCACTAAGAAATCTTAGCATTCATCAATTCTCCACTCAGCCAATAACACTGCTCAACGGATTAGTGAATACATAATAAACCCTAGAAGCATGTCATCAATGGTCAGACTGTAGCAGTACAACCAAGCAAGTCTTCTACCATACGCAAATTCAGAGTCACACAAGTCTTCAAACTGCTATTTTACATGACATCCCAGCAATGTCACTGTCAAATCATAATCTGTCATCCAAAACACAAGGTAGCTTGCTTCTAAATATCAGCACGCTGTCTTGATCGGGGCATACTCTGGATCAAGCAATAGGTTACATATTCTCTATCGAATCCATGCAACAAATTTTAATAACAGTTAGTGACATAAACCCTGCTCAGCTCATTTTCAAGATCAAACCCTGGGCAGTATGAAGACAGACTCCAACCAGCCCTTTATCCTCTTCAAAAGATAAGACAAATATCCTTCTTGCAGTCCTGTGACAAGGAGAAGAACTTTGTTGCTCATGAGACAGAGTACTCAAACTGTAATCTCAGAGATATTGCCCTAGATAGAGATCAACCCAAAGAAACCCTGAGCCCAAAACAAAACAAAAAACTACCCTCTTCGTCTAATATAACGGCGTCTCCACAGGGCCGAAAAAATCTCAGAGCAATATCACAAGATGTTTGTGTTGAAGTGCATGCATAAAAGGTGAGGATTAATGTCCTTTTATAGATTTTCTTAGGGTCGATTAGAGTGCAGTCAACCTCTACTTGTGGAGACCAATTTGGATTTAAAAATGAAATTCTTTTAAAGTCAAAATCCCATTTAATGAGGTCGACTTCAATTTTGGGGGCTATCTTGAGTTGAAATTTAAATTCCCTCTTGGAAAATCCCTCACAAATTTTAAAATAATTTTGACACGCTTCATGAGCATAAAACAAATTTAATTCTTGGTTAAAGAGCCTTATTATCTTGCCCAAAGGGGTTTTTACCCACAAATTTGGTCCTTCATCTTCAATCAAGCGTAACTTATAAACCGTGAAGGCTTTTGTAGCGTGCCACATACCACCAGAATCAGCTCAATGAGGAGAATTCTACAAAGATGTCTGTGACTCAAAACATCATGAATTGCCACGTAATTTTGGTCGACAAAGGTGAGGCATCTCCTGGTGTTGCTTGGGTTGACATCAATGACAACCACATATCAAAAAGGATGGCAAGCAAGGTGATTTATGTTTTTCGTCAGACAGTAAAGCAAGTCTTGAAACAGGTAACAGATCGAAGAATTCTCCCATGTGTGAACCTTTAACCCCTCTGGGAGAGTTTTCAAAGGAAAAAACTACCGTATGTAGTGGGGAGCCACTATATAGCCATACAGATATGGCATCGGAGCAGGATTTCTCCTTCTGGGCTTCCCAGGTTAAGAACCTGCTTCAAAGAGTCAATCTCCTAGAAGACGAAAATAAACAACTCCATTAAGAGGTGACTAAGTTAAAACAATTGTTACTTGAACAAAAGGAACAGGAGAACTTACAGTTACAAAAACCAACAATAGAGACCCCCTCGTTCCAATCAGAGCACTTGAACCTCAAAGAGGAGATGAGGTCACAGCATGCGCTCCTTAAACAAGGGGTAGAAACACAGCAACAGATGCATAACTCTTAGGTGGAAGTGGGCAAGAAGGGTGAGCATCCCCAACTTCCCCGCTCTCGATGGTTGGAGGGGTGGTGCAGGCCAAGTTACATAAGGAGCGTCTCCACCAGTTTCGGTAGCAAAACCTTTGAGTAGATGGACTTCCAGCTCCAACAGCCCAAGTAGACCCCTTACAAGCCGACACCTCCTTCCCCCATGACACATTGGGCCTACGGGACATCTCTTTAGAGCGTGCATGGACGGGTTCCAATGCAACTCTCTTCCTCCACTTTCAAACACATGAGGACCAAGTCAAAGCCCTCCAAGCCAAGAAAAAACTAGCCACTTGGTGGAAATACTGAGAGGGAGGTGAATTATTATTTCCTTATTTTTCAATTGTTTCATTAATCTTCCTAATCATTTAGATTATTCAAAGCATAAATGAAATCATCACATCATCATCACATCAAATAAATATTACACAAGTATTGGCCAGACATCAGCAGCTTGAAAAAGGGTGATACAGAGACAGGGTGTTGTAGCAATAGTGCAGCACTAGAACACCTGTTAATTTTTGTGGCATCGGATGTGTTCTAGCCACGAAATTTTGTGGGGAGGCTAGAATACATGAGATCTCCAAAACCCAGAAATCATTTCTCGAAAATCCACCTAGAGTGACTTAATTAGATTATTAGTCGTTTTTAAATATTTCCTAAGTCTAAACTTAGGGAATATGACTAATTAATCAAAATTAATTAAGTTATGGTGTGAATGTTCTAGAAACTTACATAGATCGATAAGGAAATAATTTGAGCCATCGATTATGTTTTAATCTTAGTCGTTGGTGCTCCAACGGAAGATTATAAGATGAAGTCCATGGGTAGATGGAAAATACACTAGTGCAATTATTTAGTTGCCCAGGCATATCAATTTTTATCAGTGCTTGTGATTCAACAGAGGAGAGAGAGTCAGAGGATGAGTAGCTGGTGAGAGAAAGAGGGTAACAAAAGGAGTCCCAAAGGCAGATTTCCGAATTCAAGAAGAGGTAGCATGATGGAAAGTGTACTCCACGAGAGCACTGTGCAGAGAGTGATGCAGAGGCATCAGTGTATGGGCAGATTTTCGAATTGAGGAAGAGGTAGCTTGAGGGAGAGTGTATTCCACAAGAGCACTACACAGAGAGTGATGTAGAGGCACCAATGTATGGGCAGAGGGTCCATCTCTTGATCAGGAAGTTGTTGTAGAGAGTGAGAAATTTTTTATACAATTTCTCTTAGTTTTTTCTCTCTATCTAGATTGCCAGAGTTCTTGTACTCAGATTTGTTGTTGAAAATTAATAAGAAAACCCTCATCTGTTGCACCGGTTTTCCCACGTTGGGCTTTTCGAGGGACAATTGTCCAAAAATATATGTGTTAATATTTCCTATATGTGTGCTAGAATTTCTCTATTTCCAAAATTTTATTTTCAGCTATAATTTATTGTGAAAATTGCAGTGGTCAACTTATTCAATATTTGTCGTAGTAAATAAACTGCATAATATATTTGATAGTTAGAAGCATATTTTTCAGTTATTGCAATAGATGAAATTTTCACATGGTATCAGAGCATATATGATTAGTCGGAGAGCTCAGTAGCAGAAAGGAAGAGGTTCACTGCTCAGCGTGAGCAGCAATTCGGATCCCTAGATGGCAACGTAGTCTCTTGGCTAGGAAGTCGTAATTCTTGAGGAAAATCAGCTTTTCTGAGAGAGCAGCAGAAAAACTTGATTTTTCCAAATCAAGAAAGTCCAGAGGCAGAAGGAGCAGCCCCATATTTTTGCAGAGCAGATCTCTAGCTAGATGCAGTAATTTTTGCAGCAGTTTGCTGAGCAAATTCATCATCAGGAGGAAAGAGAAGTAGCACAGAAAAATTATGGACAGACTTAACAGTTAGGATGATTCGGATTTATCTTCTAGATTGGAGGACGAATTTGCTTGCCTATCAGGATCAACTTCACCTGGTGGCTCGTATATAGATAGTGGAGCTTAAGCTCATATGACAAGAGTTAGAGAATATCTCTCTAGCTACCAAGAAGAGCAGATGGACTTCCAAATCACTATGGGCAACAAAAAAAAATGTACTCTTGTAGGGAGGAGCACCATAGAGTATCAGAGGGAGTCATAAGCCAGCACCAGTGCTTCTAATGTATTGCATGTGCCTAGATTGGGTATGAACCTAATTTCAGTGTCCCAGTTGCACGACAAGGGGTATGATGTACACTTCGTAGTGAAGAAAGTGTATGTCAAACACTCAAACTGGAAGAAGGTGAAACAAATTGGAGCTGGAAGCAACAGGTTATACAAGTTGCAACTCGATTCTTGAATGGCACTAATAGGCAATGACAGTAGCAGTGGAAAGGAGTTGGATGAAATGTGGCACAGGAATGCTCAGAACTGTAACAAGAGTCCCAATTTTCAGTACAGAGCACGATGATGTATGCAGAGAATGTGTATTTGGGAAGTACACAAAGGCAACATTCCTGAAAAGTGACAGCAAAGAAAATGGCGTGTTAGGACTGATACACACAGATATTTGTGGCCCTATGTCCACTAGAGCTCTTAGTGGTGGCGAATACTTCGTCACCTTTATTGATGACCATTCTAGAAAGACCTGGATTTATTTCTTAAAGACCAAAGATTAGGTTTTGATCAGTTCAAACAATTTAAGGCACTCATTGAAAACATGAAAGGGAAGAAGATCAAAGCGCTTCGTTTAGATAATGGTGGAGAATACACTAATAAAGAATTCACACATTTATGCACGAAGGAAGGCATCAAAAGAGGATGGACAGCTCCATATAACCCTCAGCAGAATGAAGTAGCGGAGCAGAAAAACAGAACAATAATTGGGGCTGTGAAGGCTATGTTGTATGGTCAAGATTTGCCCATATTTCCATGGGCATAGGCATGTAACACAGCGGTGTACATTCAGAACAGAACTCCTCATAGAGCATTGGGGAAGAAAACGCCAAAGGGAGTCTTCACAGGAAAGAAGCCTGAAGTCACTTGAGCATTTTTTGGGAGTGCAGCTCACTACCACCTGCCAGATGAAAATGCAGTAAATTGGATCAGACTGCAGAGAAGGGGTTCCTCGTTGGGTATAGCAAGACCTCAAAGGCATACATAATTTACATTCCTAGCAGTGGGAAGATTGTCGTGAGATGAGATGTAAATTTCATGGAGGACAGAGCTTTTAGGAGATCTCGGTAGATGCCTGCAGGTGATCAGAATCAACAGCAGAAGTTTCGTTAGTCCAGCAACAAGGACAGCTAGTGGGACCAGTAGGAGGACAGTCACAGGGATAAAGTACAGTGACTAGTACCAATATTTCCTCAAGGTTAGCTGATCCGGAGAGTTCTCAGCAAACGGAGCAGCAGGAACAAAAGGAAGAACTGATTGAATCTCCCACCACCAGTGGTACAACCAACAGGGAAGTTTTTCAAACATTGGGAGATGCAGAGGAGTTTATTGGAACTTCTAGGACGCACAACAGACAGCGCAGACATCCTGATAGATATCAAGCCTTGGTAGCTTAGGTGGTAGAACCCTCCAGCTTTCAAGAAGTCGCACAACATCAGGGGTGGGTGGATGCCATGGTAGAAGAGTATAGTTCTATCATGACAAATGATGTTTGGGAGGTAGTGCCAAGGCCGAAAAAAAAATCAATTGTAGGTTCCAGATGGATCTACAAGATCAAGCATGCTATAGATGGCAGTGTAGAGAAGTACAAGGCTAGGTTCATGGCAAATGGGTATGCACAGAAAGAAGGAATAAACTATGACGAGACCTTCACCCCAGTTGCCAGATATGCCTCTATCAAATCTATTATATCCCTAACAGCTCAGATGGGATGGGAGATTCATCAGAGGGACGTCAAGACAGCATTCTTGAATGGGGTGATAAACGAAGAGGTGTATATAAAACAGCTTGAAGGCTTCGCAACCCATGAGAAGCGCACTCATGTGTGCAGGATGAAGAAATCCCTATAGGGGCTCAAGCAGGCACCCAGGATTGGTATGGTTGGATTGACAGTTACTTGATGTGAGGTATATGCAGTGTGATCATGTACTTCTTTGCCTCTTTACTTGAGATGCATTGTGCTATATAGATCCCTATTTGATGTTTGATGTGGGATCTTGTTTTGTTACTTGAAGTGAGATGTACTTATTGTCATGTTTTGATTGAGATCCCTTTGTCACCATGTTGACGGGATACTCATGTGTCGCCATGTATGTTTGAATTGAGATCCCTTTGATGCCATGTTAGCGGGATGCCCATTATTATCATACATGAAATTATGTCATGCTGATGGGAGTCCTTTTGTGAATGAGAGTTCCTGCAGCAGAACATCTCGTGGAGCCTCTCCTGCATGAGGGCATATTCCTTGTATGATATAGAAAACACATGCATGTACATCATCACTCTTTCCAGCACTTAATGCAGCGGCCTACACCATCTTGATACCGGGGCCCAGAGACGTAGTCCCTCCTGGACGAACTCCGTTATCAACGTCTTGTGTATTATGTTGCTAATTCTTGTCATGTTCCTCCTTTACAACATGCATATATATTCCTTTATGCTCTTTTAAATGCAATTCTAACCACATCACGGAAGCAAAAGATCTTGGTTAAATACGGGAGTTGAATCAACTTGGATCAAGTTTGGTATCAGAGCGGTCTTTGCGTGGAGGTGAATTGCGAGCGTGAACAATGGAACGTGCAGCAAAGGAGGATGAAAAATCGATGTACGAGACCATGCTCAGAGTTTCCCAAAAGGTGGAAATAATGTATGAAGCTCTATAAAAAGAGACAGAGGAAAAGCAGCGATTACAGCTTCAGTTGCAAGCCACGAAAGAGGCCCTTGAAGTACTAAAAAACAACAACCAAAGTCTTCAAGCAAATAATGTTGAATTGAAGACGTTTCTACGAGAAGAGAAAGAGGAGAAACATAGTTTGTTATGACAACTGCAAAGCTAAGGACAAGGCCTTGGAAAAGCTGCAGCGTGACCCATGTGAGGTAAAAAGTAGTTCTCCAACTTCATGTATGTTTCCGAATGATGATTTCGCTATTTTTGAAAATCATACCACAGGAATTCGCTCCAAACTGCTGAAGAGAATGTGGTAAGAAGGAAAAGGCTTGGGCATTAATGGCCAAGCAATTGTCAATCCCATCAAAGTAGAGGAATTAGCCCGTCAAGTAGGACTTGGGTATGTCAGAAAGGAAGTTAAGGAACGCGTCGAGACAGCCAGCGAACCAACAACAACAAATGATGAGAAGCCCTCATTAGTTCTTTCTAACTCGACAGTGAAGGTAAAAGATGTTGATTTCCATTCAATTTCATCTTCACATAGTATGATTTTTGTTGGAAATATTGAGGGGGGGGTGAATCAGTATTCCTTTTCAATTGTTATTTTTACCAGTTAGATCATTTATATTTAGAAAACAAAATAAACAATAAGAATAAATGCTTTTATTAATATAATCTTACAATAAATCAGGGACAATATATATAAGTCTCCAACCTGTTGCCAAGCACCAACTTGGTCATTTGAGAGGCTCCAACCTCTGGCGCACCAACCCTATCAAGGAACCAACCTTGTGTTTAGGAGCACCAACTCCAAGGACACCAATCCTTCCAATTCCGAGGCACCAACCCTAAGGGCTCCCACCCTATCTTGTCAAGGCACCAACCTTGGATTTAGGAGCACCAACTCCAAGGACACCAATCTTTCCAATTCCGAGGCACCAAACCCAAGGGCTCCGACCCTATCTTGTCAAGATATGTTTGGTAGTAATTCTCTGCTCCCAAAATCTTCTTCACTGAGTTCTATCAATCTACAGCTTCACTGTAGTCTCCATGCTACATCATTACTGACAACCTGTCTTCATATGAAGGAGTCGTCACAACTCTTCATATTGCTCACACAGAGTCTGCAAAGTTACCTCATGATGATTTCAAATAGCCATCATGATCTCCAATAATATCTCCAAGATCTGTTGATGCTTTTCAACAAGATATCTTTGATAAGTTGCGCTAAGCCTCAATATTTGCACAAAAAAAAAACAATTCTCTGTCTTTCAACCCCCTGTTCTTACTGTTGCATAACTGTTTCAGGAGTGACAGCTTCTTATTGTCGCGATATCTTACTTCCAAGAAACAAACTCACAAACACTTCAATGTTGGTGTTGTCTACTAGTCCCTTCAAACAATGATAGATGAAACTTTATTTCCTTTCACAAAATTGTTCTTCAAATTGTGTTTTGTACTTCTTCCATAGATTAATTTATCATAGGTCTGAGCCTTTTAAAGATTAACCCAATCAACAGAATGTTTTTACCTTCGTCTTCCGTTGGACCTTCAGGCTTCCTTCTTCGCTCGCTCAACCTTCAGCTTCCACTTCGCTCGCTCGACCTTCGGCTTCCACTTTCGTCCGGTCAACCCTTTGGCTTCCTTTCTTATGCTAATTCACGTTCACGATTTGTGAATTGTCCTTCTTCTCTGTGATAGATGCCCGAAATCCGTTACCTGAAGTGAAGCGTTTCAACTTGTATATATATGAGTTTCACCAATGACCAAAGGACACGTCCATTTGGAAGGAGAGGCTGACATATGGATATTCATCCAATTACTCATAAACTTGTTTTATTTATGGAGGATTTCATATTATAATAGATGTCTGGGAGTCCCACATGCCACATCATTGCTTAAATCGCAATCACAACTTCATAAAACTCCCGCAATCGCAACCCTTTGGCTTCACCATATAACATTGCCGATGCCCCTATTTTCGAATGAGCGGATGCGATATGATATTAAACAATTGTTAATAAATCTGTCGGTTCTACAATTCTATCGCAATCAGCGGTTTTCCATCGTTACATTTCTTCAAGACTTCCGATATTTCTTTAGGATGTATTATAATGGTGCAGCGGGTCTGCATACTATCACAATCGGGGTTTCGACGTGATAAGGCTTTAAAGCTTGAAATGCACTGGATGGGATATTTCAATAGAGTTGTTACCATAAAATGATCGGGTCCGTAGTACATATCACAATCAGCGGATTTCAATGTGGCAAGCCTTTAAAGAGGCTTGCGATGTGGCGAATGCGATGTCATATTAAGACGTATTGTAATGGGGCTATCGGGTCCGTGTTACATATCTCAATCGGGGGTTTTAACATAACATCCCTTTAAGTCTTGCACTATGAAAGTTCTAATATGACGGATGCGATATTACAATAGGGCGGTTACCATAACCTGTTTTCGGGTCCGCAATACATATCGCAATCTATGGTTTGCCGGACTTCGAATGGCACACAGATTAAAATGACCTTAACCCCCGCAGTTGACTGTGATCTAAGAGTTGAATATGAGATCGACGGCTAGGATTGAGTGCAGGACTTCAGCCACAATCAAGGAAATTCGTACTTTCCTACCCCCGCAGTTGCTAATCACCGTCGATCTAACAGATCTGTCGATCTGATGATCCAGATCTATTCCTTTGCCATTCTTCTTCCGCAAGCACTTGAGTTCTTGCTCTTGTGACTTCTCTTCACTCTTCCGCTCTTCCGATAGTTGTTGCTCGTGTGGCTTATCTTCCTATGACCTCCGATAACTCTGTTTATGCTCCTCCAATGTTTTCTTCCTATCGGTTCTTCTTGGGCATATATTACATGCAATACTTCCGATATGGCTCCTCCGATGTTTTCTTCTTTACTCCTCTGATATCGTTGTTCTTCCGATAACACTTACCCTTGGGCATATGTGATAACCTGCTTCCTTGATTACTTCTGATGAACTCTTCCTCTTATTCTTTGGCTTCATGGCTTCTCCTCTTTACTCTTTCTCTTTCTCTTCTGATGGCTTCCAATATCTTTCCTCCTCAGTTCCATTGTTTCTATTATGTCTGTATTCAATCCTTGGATCCTCCATGAGCAGTATTATGATCAATGGGCATCAATGGGAAACCACACATGTCACAAGAATTTTCCATCGCAAACATTGCCATATTGACATCAATGACAACCTAGATTAACAATCTCCCCCTTTGTCATTGATGGCAATATTCTTCTTCCCTCCCCCTTCAACATCAATGGCAAAGGAGTGCATAAGGACTCCCCCTATCGAACTACTCCCCCTGTCAAACTACTTCTGTTCTTTATGAATATAAAAGTTTTATGGGTGTGTTACTCCCCTTGTCATGGTGCTCTTCTTTTTACTCAAGATAGAAGGATTGTTGCCTCATCATCAACCAACACATTATCCCCTCTTCATGTCTCAGAACTTCTTCATAATACTTTCAATAATGCTTAAATATGCTCCACTTCAATGCTTCAAAACAGAGTCCAAATAGTCATACACCAAATGTCCAAGTCCAATTTTTTATGCTTCTACACTATGTTCTGTTGTCTCCACAGTCAGAATTAAGAGGCCTTCACAGTCCGAATCAAGAGAAAATGCCACTGAAATTGTCATTCTCGCTATCTTTCTTCAAATCAGGATTCCTTTGTATCTTTGTGCTTCTCCTTAAGTTGTTGAGCTATATTCGACAACACAACATTCTCCCCTTTTTTTCTTTTTTTTTAATATCTAATCCTTGACTGTCTTTTAAATTCTTTCTACTCGTTGACAACTTTTTGTAATGCTTCAATTATGCTATATTCTTCCAGCTGCTCTTGCTTCAAGCTCCATTTCCAGATGTGTTTATTTGTTTGAAGGTTGCCTTTATTACTGTCCTTGATTTACCTGTTCTCACATTATATCCCTGAGTCGAGACATTCAACTTCTGTAATACCATCATGATCTGAAAATGGGGCACTAAAGGCTTCTTGTGAGCTTACAAGAACCTCTCCCACTTCCAAAGCTTAAATATTCCCAAGATCTAGTGATTAACCAATTGCGGAATTAATAATGCTTGAAAATAGGTGTATGTTAGTGTTTGTTTTTAAACGGTTTATGTGTTTTAAGTTTATTTGGTTGAACTGATATAAAACATATAACAGCAAATAAAGCAACAGGTACAATGTAGCCACAAGCAATCACACATAACAGCGATGTAATATGGAGTTCACCCAAAACTCTTGGGCTACGTCTCCTTGAGCTCTAGCCAACTCAACTAGGCTCTCTGGGATTATGGCAGCGGTTCTTTACAAGCTCCACGCTCAACTCCACTAATTTACACAAAACACAATGGGCTTAGAACACCATCTCATCCCTGGCTCTGAAGCTCTCAACTTCCTGGCTCTCGGCTCTGGCTCTGGCTCTCGGCCCTGGCTCTGGCTCTCGGCTCTGGCTCTAGCTCTGGCTCTGGCTCTTGGCTCTTCAGCTCTGGCTTTGTGAGCTTTCAGCAATCCGCTTGACCTCCAAGCGACTGTCTCGGCAACTTTCAGCTCTTTGGTTTTTCCACTTGACCTCCAAGCAACTCCAAGACTCCCTCAGTTGCTCTGCACGTTAGCTTTTCGCTAGCTGCCCCGTTAATTGGGATCTCTGGCTCTCTTGAGGCATTTTTTCGGCTCTGCAGCTTCCCCAGTCGTTTCTTTGCATGTAATCATCCTTCTGCGGCTTTGCGGCTTCTCTACTCCTTGTCTGTTCGACTGGCCATCTGGCTCTATGACACTATGGCTTTGCGCATTCCCAAACGCATCATTGTCTGCAAAATGCCCGCTTGCAGCGTGGCACAACAATCAAGAGCTGTTACAGAGGGATCAGGGCCTTTTTCCAGGCAAAACCCGAAAATGGACAAAAATTCCAATACACAGATTTTCTGAAAATTACACTATTGGGCGTGAATTCCAGACTTCAAATTCCCTAAAATCGCCCCTATAAACCATATCGGGTCTGCCATTAGTCGCATATCGCATCGCATAGGAGGATTGGCCAAAACCCCAAATACACGTGAATACATTGAAAAATTTGAATTCCTAGACTTCAAAAATTATGAAATTGGGTCTATAAACCCATCGGGTCCGGCCCTTATCGGCATATCGCTATCGCAATCGCATTGGCCCTAACATCGGGGTTCGTCGATCGCCGATCGTCGATTAAATATGGACCGTTGATCTGTTGCCCGATCAGACGGTCCATATCGCATCGTACATCGCTATCGCTACAGCCCGGGTCTTTTTATATGCCATACGCCGACGCCAATAATCGGCAATCGCATGTCGCATTGGCCCAGGGGTCCTTCCCTTTTGGGTGTGCCAATCGTCGATTGGTCGATCTATCGATCACAATCGCTCCAGCACATAGCCCCCTCTTGGGAAGAACTGTCTTCCTCCCTAACTTCATGCAGAACTCCTGCTGAAATGGTCACAGAAGGTAGTTAGAACTTCTCTGCCTTGATCATTGATCCAAGGTGGCTCAAACAAATGCGAAGTACATCTGCTCCACAAAATTTTCATTTGTACCTGTTTGAAAAGCTGCCAACAACAACTGTTAACAACAACAGAAATACAGACAACAACTGGATGGCCTAAACTCCTGCTTCAACAAAAGAAACAGTTTTCACATCTTGTGGACACCTCCATGTCTTACATCTGCATACAAATGATGGACTAGATACCAAGCCCACAAAACATGCCTTTAAAACAAATGACCCTTCAAGTCAAGCATGTGGAAAAGATCTCAAGGATTATTTTCAAAAGATGAAACATTTCATCATTATCTCCATCTTGGAGACCAAGTTAACTTCTCCCAAGTCAACATTGCATCACATGCATGTTTACAACAAAGCAATCAACCCTGCAAGTTAATTACACATACATGTTTCAAATACAAGGAAATCATCAACATCCCTGTGTTCATGCACATCAAGCTTATGCATGCATTTCATCCTTCAACTTTTGCTTAAGCACATTGTACTTTTGAAGCTGAACTGAAATATAATGTTGCAGCAATAAAGTGAGTCTCCTACTCAAATTCTTCATTCACCTTCTTGGTAAAATCCTGCAATCTTGCATTCCAAAAGAAATGCAAATAGATGCATCAATAGACATGCAAACTTAATTGGATAAGAACTCTAACCATTTCTCACCAACCCATTTCAATGGTGCTACCTTTGTCAGCACATCAACATCAATATGTGAATCATCCTGAAACACATCATTCATGGAAACTTCCTTTCCATTTCTGCCATTTTCCCTTTCCACCTTCTTCAAGTTTCGTGGAAGCATTGTTGGATTCAGAGTCCAACACTTTGCAGCAAGATGTCCTTGCTTTTGGCAATAAGTGCACTGCATGTGCATCCTCTTGACAACATGATTTGCCTCGTCCAATGGACCTTTGGCTTCTCGCTTCCCTTCCTTCAAAAGTTTCCTGTATGTGGCCATTCTCTTCCAACATCTAGAAACATTATGGTTATCCAAACCACAAAAGGAACATGCAATTCTTTTCCCATATCTATGTGGAAATTTATCATGCTTGGCAAAATCAAAAGTTAGATGATTAGAACCAGATTTATACCTTTCTCTTTCTCCTTTGTTGCCTTCATGAGGAGGTGAATCAAATGAAGAAGTGGCTCCCTTTGGAACACCATCAATCTCTTCTTTTAGAGTTTCCACAACTCTGGTTCAAGTGTGTGCTTCTAAACACTTGCATCCTATAAATGATGTTTCAAGCTATTGCATTCATCTTGAATACAATCTTCACACTTCTGAGGTAGAGGACCTGCAATGAAACTCCTTCTTGGAACTGTTTCAATGGCCTTCATGACAGCTTTGGAACTTTCTCCATAAGATTGTCCATAGCCAAGACCCAAATACTTAGGCCTTTCCTCAACCATTATTGGCTCAACAATACCTTATGCATGTCTGCCCAAGCCTTTTCCTTCATAGCCCATCTTGGACATTAGCTTGGAACCTATGACTCTAGTATGTTTTTCAAAAGAACCAATACAAGCATTCTTAGAAGAATTTGAAGACAAACAAGAATGGTTTACCTCTTCTTCAAGCTGATACTTGACTAAGGCTTCTTTGGCAACAAAGAGCTGTGACTCCAACTCATGCATCCTTTTCAGGTTAATATTTGCAATATGAAGTTGCCTCTCCATTTCCTGCAATTTGTCAGAAAGCAACTGCTTCTCTTCCTCCACGGAATTCAACTACTCTCTAAGTATGTTGCTCTTCCTTCCATCCTCATACATTTCTCACACCCTATCCATCATGCTGGCCAAGTCTTGCTTCATGTCTTCATCAAAGACTTTTGTGAAGAAAGAAGAATTTGAGGACTCACTTGTAGAAGTAGTCATTATGCCAATGAACAAAAGAACCTCGAACAAGATTAATAAAGAGCTTGTTCAGCAACCTTTTGCAACAAACCTCTTGTGCTTCAAGGATTGCCTTGAGGTCCCTTGGGATAGAAAAATGCCTTCAGCCCTTCTTCCTTCTTGTCCTTCCTGGACTGACCTATCATTAGCTTTCCCTTCACCTCTGCAAACTCAAACAATAGTCAGTCTGCAACAAGCATACAATCAATCCTTGACTGCCCAAACACCTTTCAGACAAGCAATCTTTTCTCTGTCAATCAAGCATTCTGATATAACCTTCTTTGAAGGTGGGGTTAACCAATCTCGGGCTCTGATACCACCTGATCTGAAAATGGGGCACTAAAGGCTTCTTGTGAGCTTACAAGAACCTCTCCCACTTCCAAAGCTTAAATGTTCCCAAGATCTAGTGATTAATCAATTGCAAGATTAATAATGCTTGAAAATAAGTGTATGTTGGTGTTTGTTTTTAAAGGGTTTATGTGTTTTAAGTTTATTTGCTTGAACTGATATAAAACATATAACAACAAATAAAGTAGCAGGTACAATGCAGCAACAAGCAATCACACATAACAGCGATGTAATATGGAGTTCACCCAAAACTCTTGGGCTACGTCTCCTTGAGCTCTAGTCAACTCAACTAGGCTCTCTGGGATTATGGCAGCAGTTCTTTTACAAGCTCCACGCTCAACTCCACTGGTTTACACAGAACACAATGGGCTTAGAACACCATCTCATCCCTAGCTCTGAAGCTCTCGGCTTCCTGGCTCTCGACTCTCGCTCTGGCTCTAGCTCTTGGCTCTGGCTCTGGCTCTCGGCTCTGGCTCTTGGCTCTGGCTCTGGCTCTTGGCTCTTCGGCTCTGGCTTTGTGAGCTTTCAGCAGTCTGCTTGACCTCCAAGGGACTATCTCAGCAACTTTCAGCTCTCTGGTTTTTCCACTTGACCTCCAAGCAACTCCAAGACACCCTCAATTGCTCTGCGCGTTATCTTTTCGCTAGTTGCCCGGTTAATTGGGCTCTCTGGCTCTCTTGAGGCATTTTTCCGGCTCTGCAGCTTCCCTGGTCATTTCTCTGCGTGTAATCATCCCTCTGCGGCTCTGCGGCTTCTCTGCTCCTTGTCTGTTCAACTGGCCATCTGGCTCTGTGACTCTGTGGCTCTGCGCGTTCCCAAACGCATCATTGTCTGCAAAATGCCCGCTTGCAGCGTGGCACAATGATCAAGAGCTGTTACAAAGGGATCGGGGCCTTTTTCCAAGCAAAAACCCGAAAATGGACAAAAATTCCAATACACAAAGTTTTTCTGAAAATTGCACTATCGAGCGTGAATTCCGAACTTCAAATTCCCTGAAATCACCCCTATAAACCCTACCGGGTCCGCCATTAGTTGCATATCGCATCACATAGGCAAATTGGCCAAAACCCCAAACACACGGGAATATATTGAAAAATCTGAAATTCCTGGACTTCAAAAATTATGAAATCGGGTCTATAAACCCATCGGGTTTGGCCCTTATCATAATATCGCTATCGCAATCGCATTGGCCCTGACATCGGGGTTTGTTGACTGTCGCTTGCCGATTAAATCTGGACGGTTGATCTGCTCGCCGATCGGATAGTCCATATTGCATCGCATATCGCTATCGCTACGGCCCGGGTCTTTTCATATGCCATACGCCGACGCCGATAATCGGCAATCGCATGTCGCATTGGCCCAGGGGTCCTTCCCTTTTGGGTGTGCCGATCGCCGATCCGCCGATCGCAATCGCTCCATCGCATAGCCTGAGGTCCTGATATCGCATGTGGGCCAACCTCCAACGCGATAAGTAGGAGGTCGCAGTCGGGGATCCCTTCTGCCTCCGATTTAAGTCCTCCGCTCAACCCTTCTGATGCGATTTCCCTTTATTAAGGCCTTAAACCCATTTTTAGGGGAAATGCCTCATTTTTCAAAGGACAAAGGCAATCTTCTTTCTGCAATAACTTCTGCATCCGAAGTCCACTTTAGCCCATTCAAATTGTAGAAGATTCAGAATGAAAAGATCTACGCAATCGGACTATTTCCAGGAGCATCCTTCGACTTTCATTTTCCTCTGTGAGGAACACTTTAGACTTAGAAGTCTATTCTAGATCCATTTTGGATCACAACAACATAGTTATTTTCCCTATTTCTCTAGCATTGGATGGCCTTCTCTACCGCTCCAATTTATCCTGAGTGATCAAGTGGAAAAACATCTTCAACAACAGTCCAAAGAATGGTTACAAGATCATTTTCTTCAATGTAGTGCTCCTAAGAAATGATCTTTATCAAAGAATGATTGTTAATATAGCTCATCAAGGATTTCATAAGGACCCTTTCACGAATAGCTTCTGCAATAATGATCAAGAATCACAGGCTCCCCCTAACTGTATGCATCATCTCTTTTGGCAATCTTCCCATCAAATGCTTAGATTGTCGAATATCAAGGCAATTACATGTGTTGTTCGCTGGAGAGTTCAAGGGACTTTCAGATTGTATTTGCTTCCTTCTCCATACTTGTGTAACTTTCTTATCTGGCATAGTTCTAGCTTGAGAAGGTGCCTAAATCAAGTTACAATTACGTGCCATATGACCAATGTTATGACACTTGAAGCATTCTATGTTGTTCATGAATAAGAATCTATGACTTCTTCTTGCGAAATTGCTTCTCGGAGATTGACGGGGATCATTATAAGCCCTACAATCTTTCGCCATGTGTCCAAAGTTTGTAAAGAATAACAATAACCAAGAAATAAACTTTGGTACCTGGGAGATGGAGGTTTCCTTGATGTACTTCTGAAGCCTTTCTGCCTTGGGATTCCTTGATAATATTCATCGCCTTTTGTATTCTTGACATCATCTGCAAGTCTTCTTGGAACAGGACTTCCTTCATTATCGCCTTGACCCTTATCTTTACCTTTGTCGAAACTGGGAGCATCAACATTTCTTTCTAACTTCCTCATATCCTTGTTTGAAGCATTATCATTCTTGCTTGAGGATTCACTTGCATACCTGAGACCTAATTTATCAAATGAAGATCTTTGATGGTTGAGCATGTCGTCTAAGGCTTGAGAGCTCTTCAAAAATTTGTCCATCCCTTCAACCTTTTTCTTCAGGGAGACAATTTCTTCTTCCAATCTTTCGCAGTGTTTATTCTTCTTAGCAAGTTGTTTCTCAATCTCTTTCTTGATACAAGTTGCTTCATTTGCTTCTATTTTAAGAGAGATGATATCTGATTTCATTATGAAGATTTCTTCATTTTCCTTAGCTAGACCGCTCTCCATTTCTTCCTTGATCCTTGTAGCTTTACATGTTTCGGCCTTGAGAAGGTTGATGTCAGATTTTAATTTGAAGATTTCTCCATTGTTTGCTTTTAGTTGACATATCATGGTGTTTCTCTCCTTTTCTGCTTCATCAACCTGTCCTCCAATGATTTCCAATGCTTCCATTTTCTTCTCAGCCCCTTCTGCTAACTTTATTGCTTCTTCTAGTTGAGATTTGAGAGAGGAAACGTCTACCTTGTACTGACCAATCTCTTCTTCAATTTGTTCAAGCTCTTGTGCCTTTGTTCAAGCTGACTTGACTGAGTATCTTCCTATTTCTTTGCCTTGTCCAATTGATTTGTCATGGATATGACTTCTTCATGATGCTTTCTTTTGTTTTGATGAAATTCCTCCTTAAGCTTGGTGAGCTCTTCATATCTTTCTTGTACTTGAAGCTTGACAAGGTCAACTTCCTTCCTTGTGTTGAAATTTGGTACCGGAGGACAGGTGGTTCCCTAAGGCTTTGATCTTTCGCCTAGGGAAAAGTGTCCAAAAGAATTTAATTTTTCTCCTAAAGTGACCTTATAATTTTTATAAAGTCAAATCTAATTTAAAAGTGACTTTAAGTGATAAAGTTATTAAAGTCTAATTTTAAAGTGACTTTAATAAAGTCAATGTAAAATTAGAAAGGAAAAGTGACTTTGGAAATAAATGACTAAGTGGGTCTTTATTAAAGTGGGGTGAATTAAAAAATAGAAAGTGAGATTTAAATGAGTATTTAATCTCAATCCTAGATCTCAATCTATTTCAACCATTGGATTTAGGGATTCCCCAAAAGTCACTTAGGGTTAGATTAAAGGAGGGAAAGGAGGAAAATGCCATTCATTCTTTCATGAGCAGATTGAGAGAAGGAGAGCAAGAGAGCAAGGGATATTTCTGGACAGGGAGGAGAAGGAGGTAGCAGCTAGGCACACATTCCAAGGCAACATTTTAGCAAGTCTGTACAGCTGAGTTAGCACACAGTGAAAGGTAGATATTGGGCACGATTTTCTAGAAATCTGTACAGCAAGTGCACATAAATCGAGGAGTAGAAATCTATACAGCAAGTGGCTATACCTTGGCACGCATTTCTAGGAAGAACCGTATAGCTGTACTGTTATTTTTTTGCACAGAAATCAAGGAAATCATACAACAGCTTGCATGCTTTTCTAGACAGTTTGTACAACAGCATTTAAGGCCGAAATTTAGGCACAAAAATCGAGGAGGCCGTACAACATTTATTGTTGTTCTGTTTTGCTATTTGCAAGTTTTTCCAGTTGGCTGTGAGGCATGGAAAATGAGATAAGTTGTAAAAGTTTGCTTGCTGATTTTTCGCTGAATATTTCTCTCACTGTAAAAAGAATTTTCCAGAAATAAGGAGCTTTCAAACTAGTTTTCCCCAAGAGTTGTAGGGGGTTTTTCTAGGGTCATCTTGACCAAAAATCACTGTGTTTAAATGTGTTGAATGGCTGTTTGTATGTGCTGAATTTTTTTTTTCTGTATTTTTCCAGCATTTTGTAATATTTCCAGAATTTGTGTTTTCAGCAAAATTTATTTTCCAGTTGTTGAATGTATGGATATGGGAAAGGGCACTTAACTATTTTGGAAAAATAAGGTGAAACTGAAAACGGGGTGGGAAATGAGAAATTTTTACATGGTATCAGAGCTTGAGTGCTGAAGTGCAGTTTGGGACAACAAGGAGGAAAATTACAGGCTGTTGTTTTTTCACTTAGAAAATTCCAGTACGCTAATTTTTCACAAACAACAGTTTTATCCTTACTACAACAGTTCTATTTTTCAACTTTAGGATAGCAGGATGTCATTGGGATTGAGGGTGGAGGATAGGTTGGATGAGCATAACAATTACAACGTTTGGAAGGAGAGAATGCAGAGTATCTTTGAGGAGGCAAAAGTCAGGGACATTATGGTGCATACCACACAAAACCCTGTTGTTGTGCTTACTGATGCTACTCAGTTGGCTCATTATAAGAAAAAGAACAACAAGGGTAAGAGGCTAATTCTAGACGGAGTCAATGACCATTGCATTCCTCATGTGAGAGGAAAGAGAAATTCCCATGAGAAGTGGACAACATTGTCCAATCTCTACTAGAGTACCAATGAGAACCAAAAAATGGTCCTAAAGAAGAAGCCAAAGACCATTATGGGTAATGATAATACAGTTGGATATCTCACAAATATTACTAATGTGAGAGATGAGTTGGCAGCAGTTGGAGAGGTCATTCCACCCACTAAGTTGGTGCAGATTACAGTGAATGGCCTCCCCCGTTCATGGATGAACTTTGCTAATGGGGTTTGTGCATGTGAGACCCTTCCCACATAGGAGAGGTTTTGGGATGATTGCATTCAGACAGAGATCAGGAAAGGTCAGCTTGGGGCAGCCAAGCCAATTGAGCAAGATGAGGATGTAGCACTGTTGGTAGGAGGCAAGAAAGGCAAAGGGAAGAAGCATGCTTCCACAAGCAATGGTGGGGGCAAAGGCAAAGGTAAAGGTAAATAGGGTAATACACAGAAGGACTATTCTAAGGTGAAGTGTTGGAATTGTCAAAAGATGGGACACTATGCAGTTGTGTGTCCGGAGAAGAAGAAGAAGAAGGGGAAGAGCCAAAGTGTGGCAAATTTAGCAGAGGTTGAGGACTTTGCAGATCGTTCTGACCGGGAGTTTGGGTTCACTGTGTGTGAGTCCTCTAGTGTAGGATCACTTGCCACATAGGTTCAGAGGGAGCATGCTTTTCCCTCGATTAGCGGAGCATCTTCGGATATTTGGTATGTGGACAGTGGGGCTTCACATCACATGACAGGAGTACATGAGTACTTCTCAGAGCTTTCAGAGAGTGGCACCGATATAGAGGTAGTACTCGGTGATGACAGAGTTGTTAGAGCAGTCAGTGTGGGGACACTAACATTTCAGAGGGAGTCCAAACCTCCCTCGAAGGTGTCAAATGTTCTTTATGTGCCAGGGATAAGGAAGAACCTCATATCCATCTCAGATTTAGAGGATAGAGAATATGAGGTATTGTTTAGGGGAGGACAAGTGTTGATGTATCCCAGGGGCACTCCAGCTGATTCAGCTAGAGTGATAGGTGTACACCATGCAAAGGTGTACAAGTTTGCATTCCAACCCCTTTTGGCATTGAGCAGTAGTACTAATAGTAGAGCTAGCAGTTCTAAGCTGTGTGAGATTTGGCACTGCAGGATGGGGTATATGTATCATGGAGCCTTCAGGACCTTGCGGGAGATCGCTATAGGTGTACTAGAGTTCATTACTGATCAATTTGATACTTGTAGAGGATGTGCGATGGGCAAGTTTTCCAAATCCCCTTTTCCCAACAGTGACAATAGAGTGACTAGGATACTTGATTTGATTCATTCCGATGTGAGCGGTCAGATGTATCATGTTCCCTTGAGTGGATATGAGTACTATGTTTTATTCGTTGATGATCACTCTAGGAGGACCTAGATTTATTTCTTGAAGACCAAGAGTGAGGTCTTTAAGCGGTTTCAGGAGTTTAGAGCTCTTGTGGAGACACAGACAGGTCGAAAGATCAAGTCCCTGAGGTCGGACAATGGGGGAGAGTACACCCTTAGAGAGTTTGTTGACTATTGTGCGGAGGAAGGCATCAGCAGGGAGTTCACGGTTCCTTACAACCCCCAACAGAACGGGGTTACGGTGAGGAATAACAGATCCATTGGAGTGGCTGCCAAAGCCATGTTACATGATTAGGGGTTGCCATTGTTCTTGTGGGTACAGGCCTGCAACACAGCTGTTTATTTGCAAAACAAGAGTCTGCATCGTGCCTTGGGGCACATGACTCCGGAGGAGGCATTTTCTGGGAAGAAGCCTGATATTGGTCATCTTCGCATCTTTGGGTGCATTACATACTCCTACATACCCAAGGAGAAGAGGACCAAACTAAAGCCCACCGCAGAGAAGGGTATATTTGTGGGCTACAGTGAGACCTCAAAGGCCTTTCAGATTTACATTCCTGCACAGAGGAAAGTTGTTGTCAGGTGGGATGTGAAGTTCGAGGAGGACAGGGCCTTTAGGAGGTCATGAGAGTTAGAGTATCTGGATCAGCTAGACCCTTAGCAGCAGTTGCGTTAGTGGCAGGGATCTAGTGGGTAGGGATCAGGAGGATCTGGAGGTACATCTATGAAGATGCCAGGTTCATCAGTGAGCAGTGGCTCGACAAGCCAGAGGGGTAGTGCTCCGGGCAGCATGTAGAGCAGTCCACAGAGTAGTTCACTAGGGAATCCACTGATGGACAGTTCACATAGTACCTCAGCTTCTATAGGTTCAGGTGCAGGCAGGAGGACAACAGATAGGTAGTCAGGAGTTCAGGCTCCTGATGGTGATGAGAAGGAGGAGTTTCATTCTCCAATGGGAGAAGTATGCTCAGGGAAGAGGAAGCACAAGTGGCTTCAGGACACCTTGAGAGATGCCACATTTGTTGCTGAGCCTAAGAGGTTGGTCAGAGAGAGTAGACCACCTGAGAGGTTTTGTAGCTATATGGCAATGGCTACCAGCATCCTTGACTTTGAGCCTTCTAACTATGAAGAGGCAACTAGTGAGTAGGTCTGGAGAGAGGCCATGCAGGAGGAGTATTCTTCCATCATGAAGAATGATGTTTGGGAGGTGGTGTCGAGGCCTGAGGGCAAATCCGTGGTTACTTTTAGATGGCTTTACAAGGTAAAGCATGTTGTAGATGGCAGCATTGAGAAATTCAAAGCGAGGTTTGTGGCTAGAGGGTTCTCCCAGGTAGAGGGAGTTGATTATGAGGATACCTTCGCTCCCGTGGCTCGATATACTTCGATCCGCTCCATTATATCGATAGCAACAAAGATGGGTTGGAAGATCCACCAGATCGATGTGAAGACTACATTTCTCAATGGCTTCATACAGGAGGAGGTGTACATTGAGAAGCCATAGGGCTTTGAGGTGCATGGGAAGGAGTCCCATGTGTGTAGATTGAAGAAGGCCCTTTATGGCCTGAAGCAAGATCCCAGAGCTTGGTACTCCAGGATAGATACATACTTGCAAGGGATGGGTTTCACAAAGAGTGAGGCAAATCCGAACCTTTACTATATTGTGACAGGTGAGGAGCCTCTCATTCTGGTGTTGTATGTGGATGACTTGATCATTACAGGTGCATAGAGACTCATAGAGCACTGCAAGAGAGATCTTGCGGCGGAGTTTGAGATGAAGGACATCGGCTTGATGCATTACTTTTTGGGTTTGGAGGTGTGACAGGAGGAGGGGAATTTCTTCTTGGGGCAGGGGAAGTATATTGTGGACATCCTTGGCAGATTCCACATGGAGGATTGTAAACCCATGTCGACACTGATGATCACCAACTGGAAGAAGCTTCATGCTTTGGATGCCAAGTTGGTGGATCCCACATTGTACAGGAAACTAATTGGTTCATTGATGTATTTGGTCAACACTAGACCAAATATTTGTTTTGTAGTCAACACGATGAGTCAGTTTATGTGTGAGCCTAGGAAGGTTCACTGGGTGGCTGCAAAACACATTTTGCGGTACTTGTAGGGGATAGTGGATTATGGTCTGGACTACAGGTAGGGGGATAGAGTGAGATTGGCAGGTTATACTGATTTTGATTGGGCAGGTTGTGCTTTTGATAGGAAGAGCACTTCAGGGTGCTGTTTTGGGTTTGGTTCCGCAGTAGTGTCATGGTTCAACCGGAAGCAGCAGTCAGTAGCGTTGAGTTCAGTGGAAGCAGAGTATATGGAAGCCAGTCTAGATAGTTGTGAGGCCATCTGGATTCCTAAGATGTTGTTTGGATTATTTGGTCAGCCATTGAGACCTTCAGTTATTTACTATGATAATCAGAGTTGCATTAAACTCACGGAGAATCTAGTATTTCATGACAGGTCAAAGCATATCGGGATCAAATATCATTTCATCAGAGACTATGTTCAAAAGGGAGTTGTGAAGCTTGAGTACATTCCCACTGATGAGCAGGCTGCAGATATTCTTACCAAAGCCTTACCACGGGGCAAGCATGTCTACTTCAGAGAAAAGATGGGTGTGGTGTGGAACACCTTCCTTGGTAAGAGGAAGTGTTGAAATTTGGCACTGGAGGACAGGTGGTTCCCTAAGGCTTTGATCTTTGGCCTAGGGAAAAGTGTCCAAAAGAATTTAATTTTTCTCCTAAAGTGACTTTATAATTTTATAAAGTCAAATCTAAGTTAAAAGTGACTTTAAGTGATAAAGTTACTAAAGTCTAATTTTAAAGTGACTTTAATAAAGTCAATGTAAAATTAGAAAGGAAAAGTGACTTTGGAAATAAATGACTAAGTGGGTATTTATTAAAGTGGGATGAATTAAAAAATAGAAAGTGAGATTTAAATGAGCATTTAATCTCAGCCCTAGATCTCAATCTATTTCAGCCATTGGATTTAGGGATTCCCCAAAAGTCACTTAGGGTTAAATTAAAGGAGGAAAAGGTCATTCATTCTTTCATGAGCAGATTGAGAGAAGGAGAACAAGAGAGCAAGGGAGATTTTTGGACAGGGAGGAGAAGGATGGAGCAGCTTGGTACACATTCCAAGTTAGCATTTTCGTAAGTCCATACAACTGAGTTGGCACACAGTGAAATGTAGATATTGGGCACAATTTTCTAGAAATCCGTACAACAAGTGCACAGAAATCGAGGAGCAGAAATCCATACAACAAGTGGTTGTACCTTGGCATGCATTTATAGGCAGAATCATACAGTTGTACTGCTGTTTTTCTGCACATAAATCGAGGAAATCATACAACATCATTTATGGCAGCTTGCACGCTTTTCTAGGTAGTCCGTACAACAACATTTAAGGCTGAAATTTGGGCACAAAAATCGAGGAGGCCGTATAGCATTTATTGCTGTTCTGTTTTGCTGTTTGCAAGTTTTTCCAGTTGGCTGTGAGGCATGGAAAACAAGATAAGCTGTAAAAGTTTGCTTGTTGAATTTTTACTGAATATTTCTCTCACTGTAAAAAGCATTTTCCAGAAATAAGAAGGAGCTTTCGAATTGGTTTACCCTACGAGTTGTAAGGGGTTTTTCCAGGGTCACCTTGACCAAAAATCACTATGTTTAAATGTGTTGAATGGCTGTTTGTATGTGCTGATTTTTATTTCTGCATTTTCCAGCATTCTGTAATATTTTTAGAATTTGTGTTTTCAGCAAAATTTATTTTCCAGTTGCTGAATGTATGGATATGGGAAAGGGCATATACTATTTTGGAGAAATAAGGTGAAACTGAAAACTGGGGTGGGAAATGAGAAATTTTTACACCCCTGCTAAGAATTAAACCATGAAATTCAGGAATATCTGCAACAATAATATCAATGACTTGACATACCTTTGGATTTGATGAAAGCCTTATGGTCACTTGATTTAGTTCGCCAATGACTTCAACTTAAGAATGGTCCAGCTGCACTATGTGGACTACAGAATTTTGAGGTTGGACGTTTAACTTTGCACAAAATGTCCTAGGAAAAATATTAGATGAAGCTCCAGAGTCTACCAAACAGTTATCTAAATTTTTATTGAAGATTTCAAAAGTAAGGAGGAATGGAGAAGTGTGGGATTTTGACCTTCCTCCAATTAAAGCAATGTCATTTGGGTCAACTTTATTTGACATACTAGTTGGAGGTCTCCCCATTTCATGAGTAGCTTGTGAGATTACAGCTCCAGGTAGAGGTGTGACAGGTACTGGATGCAATTCTTTCAAATGTAGTTTATGTTGATGCTTCAATTTTCTCAGCTCATGAAAAGTAAATGTTGGCCCTAGTATTCTTCATGTCTTCAACAATATTATACTCCATTTCATCGGAAATGATGAGTGTTTTAGATGGAGTTGATGAATTAGATTAGACTGGGTTTGTCTGAGTCGCTTTAGGTGATGATTTCTTACCTGTGACTTTATCTTTGGAAGCTAGGCTTGGATTTTCCTGCTTAGAACTGGCTTGTGGAGGATCGAGTTGATTTTTGCTTCTAGTAGTGACTGGTAATGCATCTTGATCTTCTTCATCTGGAAGAATGAAGTCCCACATTTCTTGTAGTTCTATAACCTCATCATCATCAATATGTTCCTCATTCAAAACTTCCTCTTCTTCTCCTTCCGATCCCGCATTTGTTATACCATTGGGAGGCTTCAGATCAGTTGAAGGATTCCTTTTGAAAGGTTTATAAGGTTTCTTAGAAGAAGTCTCTGCCACTTGTTTTTTAATATCAACCATTTCATTAGACATGGTTTTTAAAACTTTTTGTAACCCTTCCAAGTCGAATGGGTCCTTTGATTGTTTTTTCTTAGGGTCATCTTTAAAAGCAACCTTTTTAGATTTTCTTTCATCAACAACATTTTTCTTTTCTAAAACTAAGATATGTTTTTCCACCGCTGTCGCTTCCTTCATGTTTTCAACCAAAGTTGGCTTGGCAACCCTATCTACAAATATTGCTATGTTTGAAGGTAAGTTAGATATGTACCATTCACTTCGAACTTCTTTGCTAGGCTTAGACATGGTAGGAATCTTATTTAAAAGTTTATTAAATCACGAGTTGAAATCTTTGATAGGTTCTCTTGATTTAGTTTTGAGATTTGTGAGGTCATTGATTAATGTCGCTGTAGACCTATCATCACCGAACTTTGTCAAGAATTGCTCTTGGAAAATATTCCAACTAGTAATGGATCCTGAGGGTAATGAAAAATACCAGGATCCATCCACTCCTTGTAGGGTATATGGGAAAAGCCTGACAACAACATCTTATTCCGTAACTCCATTTAAGTTTATTGACAACATGAAGTTGTTTATGTGCTCTTCTGCCAATATTCCTATATCCGAGTTAAACTTTGGCAACCATTTTTCGGGATGAGATGGCAATTGATTTAAGGGTGCAAGCATTGTGACTGCCCCTGGATTGTTCCATGGTCTCTGTGCCATTGTTGAGATACTAACAGAGGAAATCACAGATGAAGTTACAAGTGTTTGGAAAGACGATGCTAAAGTTCCAGTACCCTGTTGGACAACGATATGGAGTTGGGGAGTGGATGGTTGACTTTGCAATGGATTAGATGAAATAGATGATGATGATGAAAGAGTCTCACTATTAGACCCTTCCTATGCCTTCCTTGGTCCTTTTCTTTTGGGTAAAGGGAATTCCGTTGGTTCAATACAAAGCTTTTCACTGTGTAATTTGGTAAGGAATGTATTGCGAAGTCACACTACCTTGAGATAACTTAGACTTCTACGGTGATATGGAAAATCCTTGAAGTTTATGAATTAAAGACTGAACTTTAGGAGGTTCAAGAGTGGATTTATTTGAGATGTTCAGGTCTTCAGCAATGGTTGTTGTTTTCTGGACTTCTCCCTTAGAATTTGGAGATTCAAAATATGGTGGAGAAGTGGGGGGAGATGTTGAGGGCGATTTACTCTCAGAATGGGTTTTGGATTTAGGTTTGCTCACCATTCATAGTTCAGGCCCTCCTTCTAGCGCCAAATATGTTGAAGCCCCGAAAATTGGGTCTACAAAAAGGGGGATAACCACCCAATATGGACCTTGAAAGCAGCTCCTTTTCCGTTTCGAATAGTGGCTCTGACTGGGGGTAATGGGACCAGTTTCCCAATTTCTTTATGATGGTACACTAAGGGGATGATGTTTTTCTCTTTTGAAAGGTTTATGGGGAGAATGCTTTATTCTAAATATAATCTAACATGTGCAATTTTATTCTAATGAGGGAAAGTATCTAATTTAAACTACCTCGGGAGTAACACTTTGTTTATGCAATCTAGAATAATTTCCAACAGCAATTGGTAATAAAAATCATTCAATTACTATGAGAAAATAATACGTTAAAGATGATTGTTTCATTTAATAGATTAGCCGAAACAATTATGATAAACACATCGCATAATAAGTCATTCATACACTTGACATAAAGGAATAGTTATCACCATACAAAAGTGCAAAAATGATAACTGATCATTTAGGTTTCCATATATGAACAAATGAAAATAATATATCACTTAGCACATAAGCAAAAAGTATTAAGAGATAAAAGTACCATTAATACTAGGTCCTGCTCATGAGCTTCAACAATATAGATTTATCTTCAAATAATTCAATATCCACTAAAAGTATAGAAGTGCATTTCAGTAGCAGACATTAAACTCAGATATAAATAAATATCGTTCCATTCATTTATCAAAACCTCCTTAGAGGGGGAAAAAGTGCATGTTCTGAAGAATTGTTTTTGACAAATTTTTGGACCCCTCTCTAAATGCATGAGATGGGTTTACATACTACTCTAATGAAAACTAAAAATAGTTATTACAAAAATAGACGAGGAGATTCAAAACGACCATCCTCATTTTAGGCAAAAATGAACTAATAATCAAACTAAAGCTGAATCTATGCTAAATCATGTATCTGTTCTTTTAAGTTGCAAATGTCCAGCATGGGTTTCAAGAGTGTCGGTTGGCCGAATACCGCCTTTAATTGACCTGCGAATATGGAATCGGTGAGCGTTGGCACTATTTCCTCGACTGAGGTTATGAGGCACTTCGAAGTCACACACTGGCTATGTGGTTTTACTAGATATTACAGCAAGTGTCCCAGTTTAACTTGCTTATTTGCTTAATTAACTCTGTCTTATTTTCTGCTGTTTGCTTCCACCTTGTTTGTAGCTGTTGTGCCTTTGGGAGAAATTCTGGAGTGGTTCTCGATATTAAATTTTCCTTATGCAAGTTTTCGTTGATGTAGTAGATGATGTTACTTGGGAATTCCATTACGAGATCCTTTGGAAAAGCATTTCTTCCTGTTGTATGAGTTGGTCATTGAGGGCAAGGGCTTCTGTGATGAATTCTTCAATTTTAGGCTTTTCCTTACGCAGTTCTATTGTGGCCTATAACTATTGTTCTTTATTTGACAGATTGTTTTGATAACTCAACTGCATTTGTTGGAAGTCCTGTTGTAACTTGGACAATTGTTCTTCTGCTTCTCGGGTGACGCTGGCCTACTGTAGTTTTTGTTCCAAAAATAGGATCTTATCCTCCTTTTCTGTTAATAGAATTTGAACTTATAATGCTTTATCAATGGTTGCAGAAGCATATGCCCCTGCAATATGAGAGAGCCTAGTGAGGTTTTCTGTTGGATCGGTAGTTGGGTCTTACCAAAGAAAATCTAAAGGTTCAGCCTCTGGAGAAAGTACAATATCTTTTTTTTGTTTCTTTCTTTGTCTCCTGACAAAAACCTTATGCTATGGGCTATAAAATACATCCAGAGGGGGAATCTCCTCTATTTTCAGCACAATTTCAGACGACAAAGCAACAGGAATATGCTCTGTCTCTTGAGTATTAATAACCTCTTCTATTATCATCTCTATGGCTATCTCCCCTGGGTTTATTAATGGCTTTTCACTTTATTCCTTGGTGTTGATTAACTCATTAAAATTTTCCCACTCCTTTTCTAGGTCTACTACAATTGGACTTGTTGGCTTTGCGAGGGGAGCAGGAGTCTCAACCTATTTTGGGGGCAGAACCTGTTGGTCATGCTTTTCTATAGACTGAGATATATCTTTAATTACTGCTTCACTTCTGCTGTGATCACTTTTTGACTGCTCATCGGATTTTTCCGCTGATTCCCTCTCGGACTTTGATTTAGAATTTTCTTCTCCTAAACTTTCACTTATACTATTACTGGGAGTGGGTTCCCTTATTAGTTCAAAACACAATTTGTCTAATGGGACAGTTGCCAATATTTGTTCTCTGTAATGGTTAAACTCTTGAAGCTTTTCTTGGTCAAATTGAATTTATGCCATATGTAGAATCTCTTTGAGAGAGCTCTTCTGCTAAAATACATTGTCGAAGATATCATCTTCTTTAGTAAACACTTTTATTTTGACCATCGTTGTAAATTCTTAACAGTATCCAAGGGATCATACTGCCTCCCTCAGAACTTTGGTAGCTGTAGACTTAGCATATTATCAACCTCTTCAAAAATGTGTCCCAAATCAAATAATGCGAAGGCCCCACAGACCACAGGGAATTGAGGTCAGATGGCCTTCTTCTTATCCTTGAGTTCTCTGCTCATTCCCCCAACACCACAATTTTGGTAAGTTATCTCTCGGGGCATAAGTTTGTTGGGAACATACAAAAGAAGCACACGAGGTGAGGAAATTCTCCCAAATATCTGAACGTAGGTGAATAACTCTTCATCAAACCACCTTCCCACAGAGAGAATGTCAATTTCAGCTTCCGGAGATAATCTTGGAGCATCTGTGTTATATAACATTTTATGAATGGGAAGCATTACTCCATGGCAAATTTTATAGAAATTCGGGATCAAAGTAGATTCCCATAGTTCTTTATGGTAGACTTGAATAGGTAGAGGGTTCTGTACTGTCCATTTCCACCCCATGATGGGAAAATCAGAGACGAAACAAATCGCATCCATGACATAGCCAGCTAAAAGAATGGAGGATAAAACCTCTGAGTAAAAGTTCTTTTAGTTCGATAATTCAGAATAGCAGAAGCTAAATTATTCGATAAAATTTGGGCCTAATCCATAATGGTGGCATTGGTGGCCGCATTCAGTAAAGGAAACCATTTTGACAAAAACTTATTTATATCCGACTTCCCAAATAGCCTACATAATATTGCAGCAGCAAAAGAAATAGGGAGAAGTGAGGGAGCCAACGGTGTACATAGCATTTTTGCCCTTCTTTAATGGTTCTTCCTTCACAGACCAGTTCTTCATACAATTTGTGAAATCATTGTTCTCTTTGGCGAATTTTTCCACAAACTATTTGTTATAACTGGCTTGGGGTTCTGGCAGGTGATACATACGCCTCAAATTACTTGGGGTAAATGACCTGATGACCTCCTTGTTCCATGTCTTGAATTCCCTGTCAGATATATCAACGTGGTCTATAATCCATTTAACCATATATGTGTAAGGGAGTATCTTCAACCTCACTGCAATACGGTGCAGGAACGAGCATGCAAGCTCCGTTAGTGATGCTTCGGATGACCCACGTCCATCTGCCGTAACTATAACCTCCAGAACTCTCAGGTTTTCTTCTTCTAATAGTCAGTGCATGCCTTCCCCAGTAGATATCCCTACTTCCCTGGTACAAGTGGTGTCTGTGAATAACGGAGTCATTTCTGATTTTTCAGATGCAGGAGCTTTTCCTTTCTTCCCATTACATTCTGCATATTGTTCTGCATTCTACTATGTGTGCTGCTCTTGAAAATAGTAAGTAGAGAACAAAGATACAATAAGGATGGTGACGAATAATGAACAAAAATAAGGTGATGGGAAAGCCTTTAATTTTTAAAATCATATTAAAGGTATCACCTTACGTGAAATAACGCTTTAAACCAGATCTGATTTGATTTTAATAAATATCATCAATGGGCTATTAAGTAAACATTAATGCTCATAACTCTTTGCATCAAACGATGGAAATTAATATCATTGAACTCTGAGCCCTTAGATTTGTGCTAAAGCGATTTTGCAATTTGCTTCACAATATTGCAGATCGCGATATCACAAAGCCTTTTATTTTTGAAAAATCATTCGTTTCATCGTGCGGCTGTGAGATGCAATTTGTGAGTGCTTTATTGCATTTCACAATAGCTGGGCGTTTTTGTATTAAGTAGCATTGTGGCCAATGGAATCCGTGATATGCAATAAGTTCGTAAGACTTGCGATCTCGCATTATCGCATTCTCGCTTTTTTGCATTTCAAGCTTCTTAGTAAAGGATGCCCGCTGCTACCCTTTTTGCGATGCGATGCATATCATTAAAGATCGGGTTTTTTAAAGTTTTGCTTAGTACTCAAGACTTTCCATTTACAAGGGTTTTCCTAGCTTTCGTGGTTTGTATAGCGCTTTTCATAAGGAGGCTTAAACAATTATAAAGTTGTTCATGTGCATGAAGCGTGAAAAGGTAGGAATTCATATTGTTGGGAGTTTTGCTTTGATATCATGTTTTATTGAAACAAAAGACAATTTTAAGTGCTAAGTTTTAATTTTTTAGAAGGGTCCCCATTTATTAATGTTATTGCTAACATTAATAAAAAGGGGGGTTGTTGATGGTCACAACACTCTTGTACCTTGGTACTCTTCTATTCGTTCCCTTATTTCTATTGTTTCAGAAATGGGTTGGCAGATCCATCAAATGGATGTGAAAACTGCATTTATGAACGGAGTTATAGAGGAGGAGGTGTATGTTGAGCAGCAATAGGGCTTTGAGGTAGTTGGGTGGGAGACCCATGTATGCGAGTTTAGGTGAGAAGTCTACAGACTTAAGAAAGCTCTGAGAGCTTGGTATTCGAGGATTGATACTTAGTTGCAGCATATGGGTTTCACGAAGAGTGATTCAGATCTAAACCTATACTACATTGTTGTAGGGGATGATTTTCTCATTCTTGTGTTGTATGTTGATGACTTGTTCATTACTCGGGCAAAGAGACTTATTAGTGGTTGCAAGGAGGATATTGCTATGGAGTTTGAGATGAAGGACTTTGGGCTAATGCATTACTTTTTGGAGCTTGAGGTGTGGTAGGAGGAGGGGCATATCTTTCTGGGGCATGGGCAATATGCTGTGGATTTGTTGAACATATTTCACATGGTAGACTGTAGATCCATGTCTACACCTATGATCACCAACTAGAAGAAGCTTCATGCTTCAGATTCTAGTTTGGGGGATCCCACATTGTATAGGAAGCTTATTGTGTCCTTGATGTATCTGGTCAACACTAGGCTAGATATATGCTTTGACGTAGTGAACACACTTGGGAAGTTCATGGTTGAGCCAGGAAGGTGCACTAGGTAGCTGCAAAGCACATTTTTCACTACATGCAAAGGATTACTGATTATGGTCTAGACTATAGGCGGGGAGATGGAGTGAGGTTGGTAGTTTACACAGATTCAGATTGGGCAAGATGTGCTTCTAAGAGGATAAGCACTTCAGGGTGTTTCTTCGATAGTTGTGTCATGGTTCAGCCGAAATAAAAATTCATTTGCTTTGAGATCTTTTGAGGCTGAGTATATGGTTTCTAGTTAGGCTAGTTGCGAGGCCATTTGGCTTTGCAAGTTGTTGTATATCCTATTTGATCAGGAGTTGAGATCGGTGATTATTCACTGTGATAATCAGAGTTGCATTAAACTCATGGAGAATCTAGTGTTTCATGACAAGTCAAAACACATTGACATTAGATATCATTTCATCAAAGACTATGTTCAGAAGATGGAAGTGAATATGGAGTATATATCAACAGATGGCATGTGGCCGATGTTCTCATGAAGTCCTTATGAAGAGGAAAGCATGTCCATTTCAGGGACAAAATGGGTGTGGTGAGAAACACTTTCCTCAGTAAGAGGGAGTGTTGATTTTTAATGTACCTTGGATAAGTGGTTTCCCATGGGTTAGTCTCTACCTAGGGAAACGTGTCCAAAATAATTCTTTTCCTAAGTGTGACTTTATAAAGTGAAAGTGAATTTATAAGTGGTAAAGTCAATGTTAAATTATAAAGTGAAAATGGATTTTAGACATAAAGTACAATGTGGTTACTTTATTTAATGGGTGAGTTAAAAAATAGAAAATGAGAATTAAATGCACATTTATTCTCATCTCTTGATCTAAATGAATCTGAACCATTAGATCTTAGGGTTGCCAAAAAGTCATTTAGGGAAACAAAAGGGGGAAATAAAAGAGAGACTACATTCATTCTTCATGAGCAAATTGGAGAAAGGAGGTTGAGAGTTAGAGAAAAATTTTGAAGGAAAAATTTGTTGCAGCAAGCTGAAGGAGTGATTTCTGGGCAAAGCTGGGCATGGAAATCAAGGCTTAGAAGATAGCAGAAGGTATAGTACAAATAAAATTGGATGTTGTGAGCTGCACACCATTCAAGAGAAGTTTTGAAAACAAAATTGGAAAAAAAATCTTTACAGTCCGTACGGTACAGTCAGTACAATACATATTATCAGCTTCAAGTGGGCATGGAAATCGAGGCAAAGTGGGCACAATTGTCAAGGAGTTTTGGACTAAAGAGATAAGTTGTACTTTTCTATTTATTTTTTTTTATAGATGTATTTCTCCTGAACTTGAAAGATAAATAAATTTGAAGAGCTCTCTAATAGGTTTTCCCCAGAGAAGATTGAAGAAGGGGTTTTGCCTGGGTCTAAGTTGACCAAAAATTTGTGTATTTTTATGTGTATTGCTGATCTAGTTATGTCCATATTTAGTTTTAGCATGTGTTGACAATCCCATGTGTTTTAATATGAAAATTTTATTTCTAGAATTCCATATGTTGAATGTATGTTTATGGGAAAGGGAATCTAATTGAATGGGAACGATAAGGTGAAATTAAAATAGGGTTGGGATTGTTGGAATATTTTTTTTTTGGTCATCAAATTTCAACATCATTTACATCCATATACATATGTACATATAACAAAATCATCAAAACATATGCCATGACCTATACCTAAAACACCATATCAAAATAGCTTTGCCTCAATTGAAAAACAAGGAAGGATACATAAATCACATTTGATCCATCATCTCCCATGTAGCATCATCGGACCCAAAGTGCTTCCACTGCACTTTAACTTGTTCAATTTCTTAGTTCCATAGTATGTGCACCTTTTTCTGCAATATACACTTCAACTTCGACTGGAAATATCCATTTGGTTCCACCTGCAATATAGACCAGTTAATCACATGATAAACATCTTTAACATACTTCTTAAGCAATGATATATGGAAAAAATCATGGGATTTGATTGTCGGAGGAAGTGCAAGTCGATAGGATTATTTCTCAATCCTCTCAATGATACTGAAGGGTCCACAAAACTGTGATTCCAACTTGGCATATGATCCAATCTACAAGGATCTCTTCTTCAGTTTGATGTGTAAGTACACCTGTTCCCCAGCCTAGAACTACTTGAACAACCCATTCCGACCTACATAGACTTTCTGTCTATCCTGTGTTAGCTTTAGATTCTTCTTTATAACCTGCATTTCCTGTTCCATGTCTGTAAACATCTATGGTCCAATCAACACCCTGTTAACCAAATCGCTCTAACTAATAACAATATTGTAACTGCGCCCATACAATTCCTGAAAAGGATTCATCCTCTATGACTCTTGATAACTGTTGTTGTATGCAAACTCTACCAAGTAGAGATACTCTTCCCACTTTCACTGTTGGTTCATGACATACATCCTCAACATGTCCTCCAATATCCTGTTGACCCTCTCTATCTGTCCATCTGTCTGCAGATGATAAGTTGTGCTTAAGGCCAACTCTATGCCTAAACTTGCAAATAACTCCTTGTAAAACTTGGAAGTGAACTTCACATCCCTGTTTGACACAATCTTATTTTGAACACCATGCATTATGACCACATCTCTAATGAATACCTATGCCACATCGCTAGTTGAGAATTTAAACTTCACTAGAATGAAATGTGCAACCTTTGTCAACCCGTCCACAACAACCATGATGGAATCATCTTGTCTCCCTATGTTCAACAACCTTGTAATGAAGTCCATGGAATTGACCTCCCATTTTGATTATGGAATCATGATCAGTTGTAGCAGTCCACCTGAATTTTTGCACTCTTCCTTCACTCTCTGATAATCAAAACAACTATCCACAAACTCTGCTTCAGCCTTCTTCTTATTCGACCAATAATAATATCTCTTCACTACATTCAATGTCTTCTGATAACCTAGGTGACCTAAATAAGATTTGGCATGAAACTCTCTCAAGATCACCTTCTTGAGCACATATATCTTGTCCCAGAATCTGACCAGTCCATTCACGGTAAGACGATAATCCATATCCTATGCACCTACACCTGTACCTGTTCATGTACCTATATTACTATTTGTACTTGTACCTATACTTGCACCTGTACTTGTACCCTACTGCAACCTGTGTACGATCTCCATATACCTGACATCCTGCTGACCTGCCTGCATGATCCTATCCTGTAAGTTTTTCCCATAGGATATCATATATTCGAGGTGATTTACTTGTACCCCCTGCTAAGAGCATCTTCCCCCCTATTCTATTTACGTTTGATGTGCTTGATGTCGAAATCAAACTCACTGATAGTGGCCAACCATCTAGCCTGCTTGGCATTCAGATCTGGTTGATCAAACAAATACCTAAGCCCAATATGATCACTCATCAGTACAAACCTCCCTCCTAGAAGATAGTGCCTCCACTTCTTTAATGCATGTATGATCACTGCTAACTCCAAATCATGTGTCAGGTAGTTTTGCTGGTTCTCGTTTATTTTCCTTGACTCATAGCATACCACCCACGCATCTTGCATAAGGACTCCACCAAGTCCTCTCTTGTAAGCATCTGTTCATACTACAAACTCTTTGTCTAGATCTACAATCTATAGCTTTGGTGCATGTGTCAACAACTGCTTGCGCTGCTCAAATCTAGCCTCACACTACTTTGTCCATTTGAACATCCTACCTTTCCTTTACAATGATGTGATAGGATAAGCAATGTGCGAGACATTCCTGATGAACCTCCAATAAAATCCTACCATAACCATGAAAGATCTCGCCTAATCCACATTCTTAGGGGCTAGCCACTCCATGATGGACCTTATCTTCTCTAGATCTACTACAATGCACTCCTTGGAGACAACATGCCCCAAGTAATGTACCTCACTTTGAAAGAAACTACACTTCCTGAGCTTAGCATACAACTAATGCTCCCTCAACAACCTCAACACTACTGCTAAATGTTCAACATGCTCTTCCTCATTTTTAGAATACACTAGTATATCATCAATGAACATAATAAAAAACTTATCCAAATACAGATGCAACACACTATTCATCAAGCACATAAACATATATGGAGCATTAGTTAAGAAAAATGGAACTACAACAAACTCCTAATGCCCATACCTAGTTCTAAAAGTGGTTTTGTAAATGTCCTCCTCTTTGATGTGTACCTGATGGTATCCCGATATCAAGTCGATCTTGGAGAACAATGCTACTTCCTTTAGCTGATCGAAAAAGTCATCAATCCTCAACAAAGGGTACCTGTTCTTGATAGTCACTTTGTTCAACTTCCTGTAGTTAATGCATAATATGAGAGTACCATTTTTATTTTTCACAAATAATACCAGTGTGCCCCAAGGTGATACACTTGGCCTAATGTATCCATTGTCCAACATTTCCTTCAACTGTAGCTTCAACTCAACCAACTCAGGTGTTCTCATCCTGTAAGGTTCTTTTGATGCTAGAGCTTTCCCTGGAACTAACTCAATAAAAAAGTCTACCTCCCTATGAGGTGGAAACTCTATAATGTCCTCAAGAAATACATTCTAAAACTGCTCCAAAGCTTGGTACCTATTCAACCCATATGTATCCTAAACCTCCTTTACCTTATCACTAAACATTTATACTACAAATAACATACACCCTTTCCTTTGGCTATGCTTTGCTTGCATATATGTCACCATCCTAACTGATGTGGCTTTCTTATTACCCTGCAAGACTCTTGGTTCTCCATTTTCATCAACACACTTAATGGCTTTGTCATAACAGTCTACCTTGGTTCTATGAAGATACAACTAATCCATGCCCAAAAACATACTGTATGATCCCAACAATAATACATTCAATTTTTTTGTGGTAGGAATACCATTTAAATCAAATGCACAAGCTCTTACCCAATGATGAACTCACTTCTTTTTACCCGTAGCCAACTGCACTAACAAAGACTCTACATGAAACTCCTTACTCAAACCACACTTATCCACCAAGTCAGGACTAACATTGGTATAATTAGATCCAGGGTCAATCAAAATAGAAATAACTTGATCATAGATATTACTGTCCATCTCAATGATATATGCCCAATGTTTTGCCTTTCTATTGTCCACTATTGCATAAATACGAGGAATGATGTGCTCAACATCCCCAATAGTCCATGCCTCCTGCACACTATATATATGAGGCCTACCACCATGATTTTGTGGACAATCTCCCTTAAGGTGTTCCTTGACACATGTCCAACACTCCAACCGACCAATACCAACACGTCTATGTTGCTGTTGTGACTCATCTCCATGTTCAGTTGTATTAAATATCTTTTGCGATGCCACATTCTCTTTCTCATCTATGTGCTAAGGCCTTGTCCTCTTAGTCTACTATTTACCTTACCTTTGTCTTTTCCCTTCCATCCTTGCTGAGATTCATTCTTACACTTTGTTTTTTCATAGCAATGCTTCAATTTCCCAATAACTTCCTCAAGTGACTGAGGCTCATCATACTCAATCTGATATCTAAATGCTAATGGAAAACCACTGCCAAATCGCTGAACTTTAGCCTTCTCATTAGTAAGATATGTTACATATCTCAATAGCTCAAAAAATTTTGGTCGTGTACTCTTCATCTGTCATTGATCCCATCTTTAGCTCATAGAATTCTTTTGGCTTACTATTGTAGTACCTCTTTGAAAAGTACTTCTTCCTGAAAATCATCTTGAACCCCCGCCAACTCAATTCGTCTGTCCTGATGTCTCTAACCTACTTAACATCTTCCCACCAAATGTCTACTTTAACTTTCAAGATAAATATTGCTACTATAGTCTTCATGTTATCTATGTACTCATGCAACTCAAAGAATTTTTCATCCTAAGAATCAAATCCTCTACATATTTTGCCTTCTTTCAATCTCCATCAAAAGTACATGGCTTTGATTTCTTAAACTCATTTGGTCAGTAACCCCTATCATTCATCCTGTAAGGATGATAGCGATGACGATCATGATGTATATTAGAACCAGAACTAGAATAGTACTTGTGCTCATCACCTCTTCTATCTAGAGTGTCCAACAACCTTCTATCTCTCACCGTGTTAGATCTATCTGACTTGTGTCTATGAGGAGACCTACTGCCATATGCCCCATTAGTTCTATCCTCATGTCCATGGCTAATCCGAAGCAACCCTTGTTGCTGCAAGTTTGACAAACTCTAAAGAAGTATAGCATTAACCTATGCTTGTTTCTCTTATGCCTGTATGATCTGGTCATTATTTTCCTTACAACTCCTTTTATCTTCCTTCGAGCTTCTCAATGTATCTGCCAAACCAGAAGAGTTCCCCACACCATGTTGGCCATCTAATTCATAGGGAGATTCTATGTAGCCTACCACCTGGCTAGCCATTGATCTCTTTCCTGCAATGCATAATATGTCAGATAAACCAAATCACAATAAATCAATGTACCTTAGCATAATTTGGGGAGGATACCTCATCTATAAGATCAACAAATAGATGTGATACATGTATATCATAAACATAACAACATATAGAAATACACAAATAAATGTGTCAACACATAAACATCACTCTAGCTAGGGTCCGGTACACATCACCACATGCAACCATCAACATGCATAAGCAATGCCAAATCAACTACACATACACATAGACGCATGTAGTTGAGCACAAGGGATCATTCTTGTAATCAAACTACAAGAATGATACATGTAATCAAACCTACAATAATGTAGCCTAACATACAAGGATGTAAGTAGGCGACATAAAATAAACATGTAAGCGAATTGCAACAATATGTAACCATTCATATACTCATGACAATGCATTCCACAAAATCAACATCAAATTCCCCATAACAACCTTCCTTTAACCATAATCAATCATCAAGCAAATGTAACAAGCACATGGAATGAAAGTGTAAGCAACACACATGCATGCATCACCAACGCACACTGCCCATCCGGTTCGAGGGGTGAACCATGCTCTTATACCACTTTGTAACACCCTCCTCCCACATCTACCCAAGTAGCCATGCCAACTAGGTAAACATGCGAAGAAAGGCTGCTATGATTGAATTCAACCTCCTATGTGGCCTTAAGAAAGTGGAATCGATGAAACACATCAAAAAACCTATCCACATTAGCAAAAAAACCCTTAGGAGACATGTCAGCCACTCAGACATTCTGTCCCTGTGTCCCACTGATGTTCTGGACATCTTAGGCCTTAGTCTCTCCCATGCTATAAGCAAGAGAGCATCTAGAAATCCAAAGTCCCTCTCAAAGGCTTTCCTGCCAACAACCAAAGACTAAATTTGTCAGTGCTATGCCAACGACCCCAGGATTTGAGCCACCTTTTTAGGCCCAGAGCCCAGGTTACTTCCTAGAATGGAATGATAACTCAGGAATAGTAAAATAATAGGGAAACAATGATTCAAGATAAATACGTTGAACAAGACCTTAATCAAAACCCTGCTATCCATGCTAGGAATTTCGGCAAACATATCATCAACATGTAACCTATAGGTGTAAACAATAGAATTAAGTGTAGGTATCTCATAATTATCTAAGAATCGTATGAACCATTGTTCCCTCATGTCCTTTTCTACATTATCATCTATTAGGCCATAGATACATTATCCATTCATTTACAAGTAAAAACATGCCGAGAGCCATATAGTTGTTGTCGTAAGACACACATATAAGCAACATAATAACAATAGAAATACTAATGAAAGTACAACCGTATAGACCACATAAAATACATCAAAATGTTCATAGAAATACAATAATAAATAACCTTTCATTAATGATGCAAAAACCAAACCCAGGATGGGACTTCCACATTCCACCCGACCATAGAATCACTGATACAAATCTCTCTTTAGCCATTCAGCCCTGTGCCATGTTCCAAGCATGAATGTGGGATTCAATCCAAAAGAACCAACCAGGGCATACCCATGCTAAAACACCTCACCCTCATTAATAGAAACTAGGCTTTACCGTAATCCATCCTGGATCACTAGGCCAATACAATGAACACATCATTATAGGATTCATTATGACCTCCACTTGATCACTAGGCTAAACAAGCATGGATGCCACCAGATTTGTCCACCTACATCGTGAGGAATTTTCCTATTTCCTAGTCTCTCAGGATTTACTGCAAGCCAAACCTAAATCACTAGGCCCTAAAACAAGACACACTCTCCAGGATTTATCACATATCCCAAACCCTGGATTACTAGGCCCAATGGAGAGCAAACCATGTCTTGGCTTTTTTATCACTCCAAGAAACTCTCCTAGGTTTCAGATCAAAGATGCCTAGTAACATATAATCTTCAATATTGTTCTCTCAACTATTGGAATGAATGATGGTTTGGATCAAGTCAAATAATCATTTCAACTCTATTCTCACTCAAGATATGCATGAACACCCTCAACAATACAAGGCTTTAGACTACTAATTCTCAATAGTTTATAGATTCAATGTAAAGATGGATAATATTGACTGTAACATTAGATGCATACATAAACATATATGAATGGCCAGCTACAGGAAGCAAATGAAACTTGCAATCTAGTTTTTCAATGCAGAGACAAGATGACATTTATCTGGCATTAGGCACAATAGAAAACATGAATAACCTATTCATGTGCAAACATAGAATAGCAGATAAAATGGAATTGAACATGCAACAACAAAGAAGCTTATATTGCTAGAATGAAGATGAGAAGCTTGAAGGAACAAAGTAGTAATCATCTCCAAAAGTTGAACCTCTATTACACCTAATTTTTAGCCTTTTATAGGCCTTTACAATGCTCCTAAGCTCTCAAAGGTTCGGAGTGTCTTAATCCATCCTCCCCGTCTCTTCAACAAATTTTATGCCCTCTAGGCAAGCCTGGCTTCAGAGGTTTCTTCTTCTGACAGAAGAGTAACTGCTTTTTGATATTTTGGCTGCGTTGGCAGGGAGCTCTCTCTTGCCAGAGATGCCTACAATGACTTCTGTTGTTTTTTGTTGTGTCACATTGTTGATGGACCATGATGTATCTATTTTTGGCTGCAACATGCTATGGCCATTCTCTTTCCTTTTCCAGCTTCCGTTTCTCGGCAAACTGTCTCCTAGGTTCTGTTATATAGTGGAATGGGTCTTCAGGCCTTTGTTTTTCCCTTTAAGTTGCAAACAGTGATTGTTTTTGTTATAAACAGTGAAAACACTGCAACATTGATAAATCCCACCCATCACTGTACATTTCAAACTTCAAAAGTCCTCAAATATGACCTATTCTCCCATCGGGTCCGCCCTCTGGGTCGCTATCGCAAGTCGCTAATGGCTTGTTCCTAGCTTCCCTTTGTATTTTGCAATAATATGGAAAACACTAAAAATCATGAAAAACAGTCATGGCAGACTTGAAAATATATATATTTTTATTCTGAAAACCCATCGGGTTCTAGGTTCATCACTATTGCAAGGCTTGAAGTCTTCCTTTGTATTTCTTTGTATAACGAAATACATTGAAAATGCATTGAAAATAGCTTTGGCACAAACGTGAAAATATATATATTTCTATTCTGAAACCCATCAGATCCAGTTTTTATCAGGTTACGCATATACATATGCAAAGGCATCGCCCTATGGTATAGTGTCGATGCAATAAATCACAATTGTGCATCGCTCACTCTCCGGGTCCTTTATATAACATGTATATGCTCCCTGCCGATGCGACCCATCGATCTAATCATTGGCGATCACTAATCAACGGTGTCATGCACCCAACTTTAAGTTTTCCTTTCTGCTCAGCCGATTGCGATTAGCCACTTAGATCTGGGCTGTTGATTAGCCAGATCTAACGACTGCTGTTCATTCCTTTGTTTAAGCCTGCGATTTTGGGTTTTTCATGGTTTCCAACCATTTTTTCCTCCCGCTAGTGTATTTCCGCCCTTCCAAGGGCTCTTCTCTTGCATTAATTTTGTTCATTGGATGATCTTTGAGTAAATCTTGAATATTTCAAGAACATTAATGGATCCATTTTTGGGCCTTTTGTGAGCAAGGCTAACACTAGCTCCTTCTGGGATGAAATCCTCCCTGTGAGGTTTCAAGGATCACAGATCAATGCCTTTCCTGGAAAACCAAAGTCAAATCTTCCTTCTAGTGTTCCATTGGGCATGGAGTCTATTTTGTAATGAAATAAATATTGGAAAAACATATTTACAATGACAAGGCTTTAAAGCCTTAAACGAAATAAATTTTCAAGAACCACCCATTTATTGGGCTACCAAAAGTATCTCCTCCTTCCAGACTGTGCAGAATGAATGCATTGTTCTGTTGAATTTGAGCGATGAAAAATGAACCTATCCATAAGGAGTCAAACTTGCCATGATTACCTTTCTTTTCCTTAAATGCATCCCATTTAAGCACCTAATCACCAACTTGGAAATTGTCCACTTTTGCCTTCCCGTCAAAGGTTTCTTTTATTTTATTCTTATGAGCCTTTGACTTCTCAAATAGCTGCTCTCTGATTTGTTGTAGTTTGACCAGGTTATTCATTTTTCTTACCATGTCATTTTATTCATCTTGTTCTTCTTGCAAGAATTTAGCCATAGGGAGAATTGGCAGGATAGGGAAAACAACATCAACGCCATAAACCATTTTAAATGGAGAACTCCCTATGGATTTTTTTAATGGTAAGTATGTGCCCATAGTGCAAACTTCAACTTGGAATCCCAACTCTTTTTGTTGTCCTCTAACAGTTTTTTGATTACCCTTACCAGACCCTTATTAGATGATTCTGCTAGGCCATTGCCTTGAGGATAATATGAGGTAGAATGCACCACTTGAATGCCCATGGATTCAATCATGTCCATCAATTCTTTTGCCTTGAAAGTTGTTGCATTATCAGTGACTAGTTTGGTTGGGCAACCAAATCTAGTGAAAATATTCTCATTCAAGAACTTTATGACAACTTGATGATTGGCATTCACAGTGGGTATAGCCTCAATCCACTTGGTGAAATAATCAGTGGCTACTAAGATCCATTTGTGTTGGCCACTGGAATGTGGGTTGATCTCACCTATAAAGTCAAAGCCTCACTGCTGGAAGGCACCATTAACATGTACTGGCTTCAAGGGCAGAGATTTTAGCTGTCGTCTTCCTACAAACCTCTAACACTTGTCACAAGCTTTCACAAAAGAAAACACATAAGAGAAAAGAGTACACCAATAATACCCAGCCCTTAGGATTTTGTGGGTTGTGGTTTTCCAATAATGATGCCCTCCACAGATGCTAGAATGGAACTGGTGTATGACTTCCACAGATTGTTCTTTATCTAGACATGTCAAGAGGATTCTTGATGGGTCTTTCCAATAAAGCAAATTTTTATTTATGCAGAATTTGGCTGATTTGAGTTTAATGGCCTGGGCTTGACTTGAGCTAAGCCCTGGAGGGACTTCTAGCTTTTGCAAAAAATGAACTATGCTAGAATACCAGTCACAGGTGGCTAGACTTTCAGCCAAAGACTAATTATGCTTTTGTTCTTCTGCTGCTCCCTCTGTCTACTCATCATATGAATTTAGACCCATGCAATTTATGTCTAACAAGCTGCAGTTTTCTTCAGCCATAAGTTTAGCCAAGCCTTGGCCTTTGACAAGCTTAGTAAACTCTATGAATTTTGCAATCCATTTAGCTCTCTTTCCATCAATATATGGCTGAGTTAAGACATCTTTTACTGAATTTGAAGGTACATATGCAACTACTTTGGAATGAAGAATATAAATTCTGAATGCTTTTAAAGATTTTATGAGAGCACAATCTTTTTTTTCAATAAGGTCATACCTTAGTTCAACATCTCTTAGAGTTTTGCTAAAAAAGGCCATGGGGTGCTCTATGCCTTCATCATTTTTTTGCAACAAAACTACTACAAGTGTATCATAAGAGGAAAAAGAGAAGATACAAAACTCCTTAGTGTAATCTTGGCTGATTAGAGTGGGAGCATCCATGATAGCTTGCTTGATGGCTTCAAAAGAGCTTCTTGAAGCATATTTCCATTTTATTTCTGATCCTTTCTTCAGCATGGAAGTGATGTGCTTTACTAACTTTGCAAATTTTGGAATGAACCTCCTTACAAAATTAATCTTACCCAGGAAGGATTGAATGTCCCTTTTTGACCTTGGGATGGATAATGTATGAATGACTTGAACCCTTGCTAGATCAATCTTCACACCTTCAGCAAAAACAATATGTCCTAGATGTTTGCCTTCTTGTAGAGCAAACTATGACTTCTTTGGGTTCACTGAAATTCCAAACTGTCTGCATTTTAGGAAGACCTTCTTCAAACGTCGTAACTAGTCTTTTTGGATGTTGGAGAAGACTATTATGTCATCAAGATAAATATGGACAAAATTGTCCTTCTCTCCCACAAAATCTATGTCCATGGCCCTCTGAAAAGTAGCCCCAACATTCATCAGTCTCAAATGAATCTTGGAGTACATGAAAGTGCCCCAAGGAGTAGTGAAGGCTGTCGTTTCTTGATCTTCAAGATATACAACAATCTGATTGTAACCTGAAAATCCATCTAAGAAAGACATGACTCTAGCCCCTGAAACTCTTTGCAGCAAGTGTTCCATCTTATGCAGGGGATAGTTATCTTTTTTAGAGCACTCGTTTAGATTTCTAAAGTCAACACAAAGCCTAATTTCTCCATTTTTATTTCTTACTACCACAAGGTTAGCTATGCACTTTGAATACCTTAGGGGAACTATTATTTTGGCATCCAACAGCTTCTTGATTTCTTTCTCAATCAAAGGCAATAAGGGAGGGCTGATAGGTCTTAATTTCTGCTTAAAAGGGATGGTGTTCTTTTCCAGTGGAATCTTATGATGAATGATGTTTGCGTTATAGGTTTTAAGATCGTTGTATTCCCAGGAAAAAATATCAGGGAATTGCTTCATGAGGGTGCAATACTCAGAATTCTAGGTAGATAACAATTGAGTGGACAGATTTATGTATTTTGGATGGGTTGGGCTCCCTATATTGTTTTTTTTCTGAACAATAGACTCATTTTCTGTTTTGGCAGGCTTATATGGCACATTGTTTTGATCGAACAACTTCTCTAGAGGCACTAATCCCTTTGGTATATGGTTACTAGGTAGTTGGATGATGCTTCCTCGACCAATTTCATTTTTTTAACTTGGGCTAGCAGGATTCTCCCATGGCTTCATTTTCCTGATCGATGTGCATTTCAGAAAATTCCTCAATGACTTGCAAAAACCTGTCAATTTCATCATTGTCTTCAAAAACTTTCCAGTATTTGATGTCGTCAGGCACAAACGATCTAAATTTCACCTGAACTTCATACGTCAATTTAGGAGGCAAACGAGGAATAAACGTGCTAGTAGACACAGCAAGGGAGTCAGTAAGCTGATTCTTCATTCTTGGAATGTAAGAAATGCTGAAATTATTAAAAGAATCCTTGAGCCTCCATACGTCATCTCTGTATGCTTTCAACCTTGGATGCTTAGCTTGGAAAGTTTTATTGACTTGTTGAATAATGAGGTCTGCATCTCCAAACACTTTCAAGCCTTTAATACCCATTTCTTTAGCAATGTTTAAGCCCATAATCGAACCTTCGTACTCTGCTATGTTGTTTGCGACCTGAAAGGTTAATTTGAAAGATAAATGAATATATTCCTTTGTTGGGGACACAAGGACTACACCTGACCCTACAGCTTCCTTAGAGCAAGCCCTATCAAAGAAAATCTCCCAAATATGTGGGCCTTCTTCCTCAAAGATCTGGCAAACTAGTTTTTTAAGCTGTGTGGAGGCCAACTGGGATTCTTCAATATGAAGAATACGAGCTCCAAAATTAGTGTCGATAGCATATATGGGATGATTGGTAGGATTCTTTTCATCACCGATTATATAAGCCAACTAAGCTTGTTTGTATAATCTCTTGCTCTCACCTCCGAAAACTGGGATAGTAGAATAGAACAGATAATTTTGTAATGATCCACCTAATCTCTTGATCCAACCTCTAGAAATTAACATGCCAAACTTGGGTGGTACATCTGCCACCACAATATCCATCATCATGCCTTTCATAGACAACTGAGACAAATTTATGGCTAGGTCCTTTATTAATCCTAGACATTTCACTTTTCTAGAGTCAAAAGAGAACAGGTCACAATAAGGTTTGGTGATGTCAAGACCCAACTCATCTATGACAACCTTGGGCATTAGATTATGGCTGGCTCCAATGTCCAAAATGCAATTGTGAAGGATTTTTTCATGAATAGTTAGAGAGACATAGAATGATGGGGAGTTGTCTTCACAATTTTCAATCATTGGGTTGATAATAACAACTGGCTTGTCATCTTGTAGATTTACATAGTTAGTGGAGGCTTGGACAGCTTTAGGCTCAAGGGCCTCGAGGATGGATCTTTTGAAGGACTCATTCTTCACTAGTTCAATCAGAGGCATAGATATTCTTAGCTTCTGAATTTCTGATTGAAAAATGAAAGGAGAAGGAGACTTGTCAAGGCCTCTTGCCTCATGATATGGAACTTTGAGGATGATGGGATCAATTGCCAGTTGTTTATGCTTATTAGCTTGCTGTACTGCAGGGACAACAACTCTTTGAACAAGAGTTTCCTTGGCATTATTTATCTTTGACCTCAAATTATATCTTTGCTGATCTACAGTTTGTAGAATAGCTTCACCATCCCATTCTTGGCTGATCTAGTCATTGAATAATGACTTTTCATAGGTAGCCGAGGTCAAAAAGGAAGCATTACTTTTGTCTTCTATACAATGGATCTCATCATCTTCTTCAAACTGCTCTTCTTCCATGACTGCATTCTGGAAAGGGGTCTTCACACTTTGGTCTTCATTGGCCTTTTTTCTTCTTTGCAAAAACTGCAATTGCTCATTAGTTCTTCTATATGGATTTGGATTTGGATTTCTAGGAGCAAAGGTATTAGGAACTCTTCCTTTCCCATAGTGTTGCTCAACCTTTAATTTGGAGATTTCAGAGACTAATGAATCTATCATTTTGGTCATTTTATCTATCTTAGGGTAAGAGGATGATGAAGAATTGCCCCTCTATCTTCTTCTGTAAACATTTCCCTTGAGCTTCTCTACAGCCATGATGTTTGATTCCACCTCCAAGGCTACTTCCTGCATGTTAGCCAAAGTAGCACATCGCCTCTCCCTCAATAGTAGGCAAAATTCAAAATCAAAAGTACTGACATAGGTGAGTTTAGCAGAGGTAGTAGTGGGTATTACTTCAACTAGTATCTTGTTGTACATATGGTTAAACCTCTTATTAAAATCAGATAGAAACTTGCCATTTTCCCTTTTTAAGTTCCCAAACTTAGTGTGGTAGTAGAGGAGATTTTTCTTGTCACCCCAATGCTTTAGGAATGCATCATCTAAAGCTTCAATATCTGCTATAGATCTTGGGGTTAGTTCTTTGAGCCATTTTCTAGCCTCTCTATCTAGGCTTTGGACAAAAACTCTCATCCACACATCATCTTCACTAATGTCCAGATTATCAGCATAGCTATAGAATGACTCAAGATGTTCTTCAGTAGTAACACCTTCAGTCCCAGTGAACTTAGGCCTATATTTATGATATTCTCCAGTAGGCATGGCATTCAAAGGAGTGGGTAGTATTAGAGGTCCATACCTAGAAGCTATGATTCTTTCCATTTTGGTAGGTGCTTGTGGACCTGGCATAGCTGTGGTGACTAAAAGAGTACTAGAAATCTAAATGACAGAGGGCTGAGGAGTGATCGATAAGACTAAAGCAGTATGATGGATAGGAGGTGAGGTTTACTTTAGGCTTAAAGCAAAAGGAGAACCTAAAGAATAAGGAGCTTTATGAATCTTTGAGAGTTTTTCTTCACTGCTAGTATTAGATGCTATACTCTTAACATGTATTTGTTCTATTACAGGACTTGCTTGAAGAGATATAGGAGATTATTTAGGTTTACTTGAACCTGCTGCTCCTTTCTGCAATACCTTTCTCTCTTTGATGATTTTTTCAGCGTTAGATACTAGGTTAGCTTGTAGCTTCTGAAGATTTCTTTGAGTATGCCTCACAAACTGAACCATAACTAAGATGTTGAGTTGCCAAGAGGTTCGACCTCTAGTAGAGTCGCCAGATAGATGATTACAACCAAAAAGTGCCCATACTTTGTCTATCATCAAAGCTAGATCTATGTCGTTTCCCAGGGAAGGTGAGCTTCAGTTTCCTCTCCCCAACAGTGGCACCAATTATGTTATCACTCCACGAAACTCTCCTAGGTTGCAAATCAGAGATGCCTAGTAACATATAATATTCAATATTGTTCTCTGAACTATTGCAATGAATGATGGTTTGGATCAAGTCAGATAATTATTTCAATGCTATTCTCACTCAAGACATGCATGAACACTCTCAACAATACAAGGCTTTAGACTACTAATGCTCAATAGTTTATAGATTCAATGGAAAGATGGAGAATATTGACTATAATAGCAGATGCATACATAAACTTATATGAATGGCTAGCTACAGGAAGCAAATGAAACTTGCAAATCTAGTTTATCAATGCATAGATAAGATGATAATTATCTAGCATTAGACACAGTAGAAAACATGAATAATCTATTCATGTGCAAGCATAGAACAACAGAGAAAATGTAATTGAACATGTAACAACAAAAGAAGCTTATATTGCTAGAATGAAGGTGAGAAGCTTGAAGGAACAGAGTAGTAATCATCTCCAAAAGTTGAACCTCTGTTACATCTAGTTTTCAGCCTTTTATAGGCCTTTACAATGCTCCTGAGCTCTCAAAGGCTTGGAGTGTCTTAATCCATCCTCCCTGTCTCTTCAACAAATTTGATGCCCTCTAAGCAAGCATGGATTCAGAGGTTTCTTCTTATGATAGAAGAGTAACCACTTTCTGATATTTTGGCTGCACTGGCAGGGAGCTCTCTCTTGCCAGAGATGCCCACAATCACTTCTATTGTTTTCAACTATGTCACATTGTTGATGCACCACGATGTCTCTATTTCAGGCTACAATGTACTATGGCCCTTCTCTTTCCTTTTCTAGCCTATGTTTCCTAGCAAACTATCTCCTGGGCTCTGTTATATGGTGGAATGGGTCTTCGAGCCTTTGTTTTTCCCTTTAAACTACAAACATTGACTGTTTCTAGTATAAACAGTGAAAACGATGCAACACTGATAAATCTCGCCCATCACTGTTCATTTTGGACTTCAAAAGTCCTTAGGTATGGCCTATTCTCCCATCAGGTCCACCCTCTGGGTCGCTATTGCAAGTTGCTGATGGCATGTTCCCAGCTTCCCTTCATATTTCGCAATAAGGCGAAAAACACTGAAAATCATGAAAAAACGGTCGTGACAGACTTGAAAATACATACTTATTCTGGAAACCCATCGGGTCCAAGATTTATCACTATTGCAAGGCCCCAAGGATTCCTTTGTATTTCATTGTATAACGAAATACATTGAAAATGCATTGAAAATAGCTTTGGCGCGGACCTAAAAATATATACATTTCTATCCCAAAACCCATTGGATTTGGGTTTTTATCAGGTCACGGACATACATAGGCAAAGGCCCCGCCCTATGGTATAGTGTCGGTGCGATATAGCGATGCGATAAATCGTAATTGCATGTCGCTCACTCCTCGGGTCCTTTATATAAAGTGGCATATGCTCCCTGCCGATGCGACCTGCCTATCCGATCATCGACGATCGCTGATCGACAGTGTCATGCGCCCAACTTTAAGTTTTCCTTTCTGCTTGGTTGATTGTGATTAGCCACTTAGATCTAGGCTGTTGATTGGCTAGATCTAATGACTGTTGTTCATTCCTCTATTTAAGCTTGCAATTTTGGGTTTTTCATGGTTTTCAAGCTTTTTTTCCTCCTAATAGTGTATTTCCGCCCTTCCAAGGGCTCTCCTCTTGCGTCGATTTTGATCATTGGATGATCTTTGAGCAAATCTTGAAGATTTCAAGAGCATTAATGGATCCATTTTTGGGCCTTTTTCTAGCAAGGCTAACAGGATTTACAGTATATTTTGCCATTCATCAGTAAGGATTCGTAGGCCCACTAAGGCAGAATAATCCTGGCTTTACCGCAACCCACAATCTGTCTCAGGGGTAACTAGGCCAGTGGATTTACTGTGATGCACAACTAGTAGACCATTTTCTCTATCATTTGGAGATCCACCCCACTCAACTTCAAATCCATTCAATAATGTAGCTCAACCAAAACTTGAGAACCCCATCACACCATGGCTATCCAAAAATGGAAAGGCTAGGCAGAAAACACTGTTACACCTAGATACACCCATGCCATGATAGAAAAGAATGACACACATTACCATGCATGCCAAATATAGCAAGGAAAATACACATGTAAATCGATACCTGCAATGAATCTTGCTGTAGCTGCTTGATCCTGCCTATCCCTACTTGATCTTTGCTTCCTCTTGCCTTCTTTTCCTTTCTTGCTCTAATGCCAAAAATGCTCCAAGAAAACTCCAAGTGTCCAAGAGTGAGGGAGAAAGAGAGAATAATGAGAGAACTCCAAAAGTCAACTGACAAAAGGTTACCAAATGATTCACAAAATCCTTTTTATGAATGAGGCCTCTATTTCTTCATTTTCCATTATTTTCATTCAATTTCCTCCTCACATGAAACTTGTGAGGTTTGACCTCCATTTTCTCCTAATTTCCATTATTTTCATAAATAAATGTGCCAAAAATGTGATTTTGCCTTTCAAAATCCTTAGCCATGGCCTTTTCCAATTTCCTTAGCGATATACAACCAAATGAACACCCCCTAGGATGGCTTGCCCAACATTCAGATTGGAATAAGTGTCCCATCAACCATGGTTATTGTTTTTTCCTTTATTAACCTTTATTACATGGAATTTTCACCAGGGCTGTTACATATTCAAAGCTCAAAAATTTCAAATCAAGTCCATAGGTACAAGAGAAATGGTAGCTAAAGCTATAAGAACAAATAACAATGTCTATGTGTTGAAAGAAAAGGTAGAAAGGTGTTGTTTAACAAAGATTGATAAGAGATGGTTATGGTACAGAAGGCATGGACACATGAACTTTGACCAAATTGTCAAGTTGAGCAAGAAAAACAATGTTAAGGATTTTCCCAAGATTTCAAAGCTAGAGACTATTATTTGTAAATCTCGCCAATTGGGAAAGCAATCTTGAGTTCCTTTCAAGACAAAGGAAAACTCTTCAGCAAAGCCATTATAGCTGGTACACTTGGATTTGTGTGGACCATCCATAATGAAATCAACCACAAGTAAGCGATATTTTATGCTAATAATTGATGATTTCAACATGATTATGTGGGTTACCTTCCTCAAAGAGAAATATGAAGCTTTTGAGAAATTCAAAGAAGTCAAAGCAATGACTAAGAATGAAACTGACTACAAAATCAAAAGCATAAGGTCTGGAAATGGAGGTGGGTTCACTTCAAAGGATTTTGATGAATTATATAAGAAGAATGGCATCAAAAGATAGTTTACAATAACAAAGACTCCCCAACAAAGTGGTGTTGTAGAGAGAGAAAACAAGTCAGTGCAGTAGTTAGCCAGAGGAATGATGACAAAAAAGAATGTTCAACATAGTTTTTGAGTAGAGGAAATAAATACAACAATAGTTATTCTCAAAACAACTCATTTCAGACCAAATTATGAAAAAACACCCTATGAGTTGTGGTGTCATAGACCTGCAATAGTAAAACACTTCAAACAACAGATGCTACATCAAGAGAAATGATGAAAAACTTGTCAAAGTCGATGCTAGAGAAGATGAAGTCATTTTTTTTGGGATATTCACATAAAAACAAAAGTTATAGATGTTACAATAAATTCACCAAGATAATCATTGACTACATCGATGTGAAGGTGGATGCACACATTGATCAAGAAGTGAAACAACTTGAAAAATCCAATGCTGATGAACTAGTGATCATTATTGAAGAAAATGATGAGGCAATTACAAAAGAAATCGAGGAAGATCCCTCTAGCCCTCAAACCAGATATCAAAGAAGGTATGTACAAAAGAACCTCCCCACTGATCAAATAGTTGATGAATTAAATTTGGGAGTGCAGACAAGAAAAAATCTGCTTAATGCCTATATGCAAGCACATGTTTCCGTACTGCCCATGGAGAAACGAAAGGATATTTTTTAAGCCAGTCAATATCAACATTGGCTAAAGGTCATGAATGATTAATTGGTTCAGATAGAGAAAACATAGACTTGGGAAAATGTTCCAAGACGTGCAAACAAGAATGTCATTGGCACAAAGTGGGGATTCGAGAATAATTTGAATGATCGTGGAGAAGTGGTAAGAAACAAGGGAAGGTTGGTACCAAGGCTATGCTCAAATAGAAGGCTTGGATTTTGATGAAGTTTTTTCTCCTATTGCTAGATTACAAGTAATAAGAATGTTTTTGGAATTTGCTTGCTTTAAGAAATTAAAAATATATCAAATGGATGTCAATCTACTTTTCTTAATGGAGATTTATAGGAGGAATTTTACGTAGAGTAGCCAAAAGTCTTTCAACTAACAAGGAAACTAGATTATGTTTGTAGATTTAAGAAGGACTTGTATGGTCTAAAGCAAGCTTCTAGATATTGGTATTCCAAGCTAGACAACTATTTTCTCAAGTGTGGATTCAAAAGAGCTGCAACTGGTAGCAACTTATATGTCAAAGAAAAGGATGGAAAACTTATTTGTGGTAGTTGTATATGTTGATGATATCATCTTTGATAGTAATTCAGATTTTCTGATAAATGAATTTACAACTAATATGAAGGCCGAATTCAAGATGTCCATGCTTGGAGAGTGATCATATTTCCTTGGATTGCAGATAGTGCAAACCCATAAATGCATTTTTATTTCTCAAGGCAAGTATCTCAAGGAAGTGCTAAATAAATTTGGCATGGAAGAATGCTATTTAGTGAGCACTCCAATGGTGACAAGATGTAAGCTTAGTAAGATGGATAAATCTCTAGAAGTGGACCAGTCCTTATATCGATCCATCATTTGCAACCTTTTATATTTGACAACTTCAAGACTAGACATCATGCAGGCTGTTGCTATAGTTGGAAGAATTCAAGAAGCTCCCAGACAAATCCATCTATTAGTAGCCAAAAGAGTTCTCAGAAATCTCAGAGAAACAATCAAATATGGACTATGGTATCTAAGACATAATGTTTTTTCATTTACTATTTCTACTGATGTTGATTGGGTAGGTAATGTGGATGATAGAAAAGCACAAGTGGTGTTGGTTTATTTCTTGGAGAAATTCTAGTTTCATGGTTGAGCAAGAAGCAAGCTTCCATTTCCTTATTTACAGTTGAAGCAGGATATATAGCATCCACTTCTTGTTTGTACTCAAACTTTGTGGATGAAGCAAACTTTACAAGATGTACAAGCATTTTATGATTAGTCGATCCCCATTATTTGTGATAACATAAGTGCAATAAGCATGTCAAAGAATCCAATATTTCACTCCAAGACAAAGCATATCCCCATCAAGTATAATTTCTTGAGAGAGGAAGTACAAATCTAGATTGTGAAGTTGGAGTATGTTCCTACCAAAGAACAATTTGTTGATATATTCACCAACCATTTCCTAGAGAATAGTTTGAGTACTTGAGGCAAATATTTGGAGTCATTCCTCTTGCCTCCCTTCACTAGCTCTTCCTATAAGAGGAAGAAACAAAGCTGGTATATTTTATAGAATATGTTGTTGAAGTTGCCAGGTCCACAAGGATCAACATGCCTAGAGAAGCATGGTGACAGGGGAAGCATGTTGGTGTCTTTTCCATTGATGTCAAAGGGGGAGAGATATAGTGGAATAAAAAAAAATTAAAAACATAGGGAGAGATCTATGGAATGAAAAATCTAAACAGGGAGAAATATATAATCTGAAAGGAGAAATGATGGTGATCAAGCACAACAACAATACATAGTAGCAAAACTTTATCTCAAGGGGAATGGCACTCATGTTTTGCTAAGGGTGTTTGTAGAAGAGTAAAAGGTGTTTTGTTTGATTTTGGTGTTGCCATCAATACCAAAGGGGGAGACTATTGGAAATATGTTGTCATTGATGTCAACATGTGGAAGAAGGTGGTAGCAGGAGGCATAAGTGTCAAAGAAATACCTCAAGGAGAAGTACAAGATTAGAATTAGTGTAGTGGCTTTAGATCCCATTTTGGAGCACTAGATCAAATTAGATGCAAGTGTAAGCCACATAGATGGATAAAGCTTTGAAAGAGATTTCAAAGAATATATGGAAGTCATAAAAAGGCCTCCTGGATCAAAAGATAAAGCTAGTCAAAGTTTAGTGACCCCAAGGCCTTCATAGCAGAGTTAAAGATGGCTAGAGTCTTTAGCATACAACTAAAGTTGGCACAAGTGCCAAACTTAGTGCTAAGACTAGGGAAGCCTCTAAGTGAGAGCTTTAGATAGATGTGGTAGACAAAGTAGCAACGAGAACCATTATTATTGGCCACACATGGAGCAGGATGATGCCATCCTGGTAGTGTGACCCTGGCACGAGCACCCCGAAGGATTCATATATGGTGCAGATGTAAAGAACCGAGATGCATTGAGTGGGTGGAGCCCACCTGATAATGGTAGCTCGAAATTTTTTTAGGGTGCACATGGCTAAGCACCAAGAGGAAATTGCTAGGCCATGTGCCGACTTTCTGATGACATTGGAGACAACCCTTTAGATGGGCTTTGTGATCATGGGAAGTGGTTTACCTCATAGTTGATCATGTATATCAATGATGAATATCTACCTTGGGGACAACCCTCTTGAAACCACAATCTGTTTAGGAGTGGTGTTAATGAGAAAAGGCTTGAACCCGATAATTTTTAAGAAAAACAAATTATAAAGGAAAATGGTCACAAAATAGGCCTCGGAGGTCCTTATCCTTCCTCGTCAGTACGTACATGTGGTAGTTTATTATTGGCTCATAGGAAATCACATGGGCTGATGATGCCAGCATGACATGGCCTAATTAGAGCAAGACATATGGTAGTCATTTTTCGCTTTTTCGCGGACACAAAGGGCCCATATCTAGGTGACACATATCACCAATCATAGGCCGACACATGACATAGGTGACATCAACATGATGTCATGCTAGATGGATCTCGTTGGGTTGTTAAAATGGCACAAAATGGATGCATCGGGCTAGAGGCATTGGGTTGATGTGGCATTGTCTAAGCCTGAAGAGTTTTTCTATTGGCTCTTGCTATAGTGAGAGGAACCCATGATATAGCTCAATCCATAGGATAGAGCTTGGAATATTGTTAACAGACCACAAAGGAGTGCACCAAGACACGAAGGATAGACAACAAAACAACTGAAAACCAATTAGAGAAACGTCAGGTGGTCCCCATGGACATGTCAACCTGAAGGTTAGACCCTGACGGGTTATTATGGTGCACATAAGTGAATGTGCCACGAGGAAAGGAAATACACGCTATGCACTCACAAAGGGTCTCATGCGACCATTAGATACTAGAGGCTTAATGGATAATAAAAGGAGCCAGGTTTTGGAGTTTTTTCCTTAGCACTTGCCATGGTCGCCTCGCGTAGAGGCATGACCAACGATGCAAAGTTGTTAACAAAAGAAAAGGGCTTCCCACAAGACTTGAAAGGGATTAGTGCCTAGGGCCTAAGCCGTTGGTTGTAGAGGCCCAATATTATGCTGTAGAAGTTGGTAAAGGTGCTAGCGAAAGGAGACTAAGCCCAACTTGACTACAACTAAAAATAGAATAAGCACTGCTAAAACCTGTAAAAGTATAGAGTAGCTAAAAACTACAAATAAACTCAGTTCAACTAGTAGAAAATGTTGGTTAAGGTCTTAGAAATTGGTGAACAATTGTAGAGGGAAAAGATGAACAAGACAAAGACAAAAATAAGGAAGCATGCAAAAATCACTGAAAAGAAAGAGAAGCCAAAAATATCAAGCCAAATTTTTTATAAGCAAGATTGATCTAGTAGAATGTACACAATCTTTATGAGACAGAGCTTTTGGTGAAACGAGGTGTTTTTTAGTGATCAAAGATTCTTGAGTGTGTTGGTGTTTGAGGGATTCACTTTTTTTTTAAAGTAGAGAAGTTAGTGACTTATCCTAGTGTGAAAATGGATGAAAGATGGAACAGTGAGTGTTTAAAGAAATTTGTAGCTTGCTGATCATGAGCTGGTGCTCCTTTCAGTGGGTACTGGAGAATAGCTGGGGTTATAGCTCTATTCAGTTGTAGTTGATAAATAAGGGAGTTGTAGCTTATTGTAGCCAGAGAAACTATAACAACAAGTTGTAGATTTCCCTATGAATGAATTGAAGATCAATTTTGAAAGTTAATTATTCTTGTGTGTTCCATTTTGATTATTGACAATAATTTTTGTTATGGTTATTTTATTGTTGATGTATTTAATGATGAACATAAAGTAAAATAAATTTTCAATTTGGTAAAATTGCTACAATACTGATTCAACCCCCCACCCCACCCCTAGTATTATCCTGGTTTCCAGCATCCTTTTCCTCAGTATGTTGCTCTTATTTGTAGAGCTCTGATACCACAATGACAATAGGCTCCTTTGGTAGCCTGCTATATTTCCTATAATTCTTCCTTCTACTTGTTCCAAACTCAATTTATAAGTTCATAGAAAACTCCTCATCCATTTTTGATACTCGACACTATTATTTTCCTTTAAATAACAGAGCGATTTCCTGAATTAGTCAAAAACCAAAGAAAAATAGAGACATCACCTTTCACTTACCCTTGCACTATGGAATGCAGCCCTTTGTTTTCTTTTTTTTCACGAAATAAACACATAAAAAATATGTATGAAGTCTATCCCATGCATAAATTACTTGTGGGGTCTACTCATAGTCAGGAGTTGGGCCTCCCTCTAATATTCCTTTCATTTGAGCTTTGAACAATTCTCGATGGTCATCTATGACCCACTTGCATCAAGATAAAATTTGATTGACATACTTGACCAAGTCGGGAATCAGGACGTATAGGGAGGTCGAGGTTTGTTGCTACTCCAAATGATGTCTATATAACAGGGGTAGGACCTTCCAACTAATCGAGGTCAGCCAAATCCATTCCAAAAATTTTCAGTAAGCTCACGTGAGAGTTTGACTGTTGACTACTAGAATTGGTCTAGTGTTCTATATGATAAGTTTTCCCAAAAAAATCTTGGGTCTATCCTTCCAACCACAAAAATTTGAATCCAATAATTGAATTCACTAACACTCCCTTCTGAGCATCATGGGGTTCCTTTGAACCTTGAATTTGATCTCACAGCTTTCCATGGTTGGACCTGGGACTCTGGAGGCTCGGCTTGTTCACAATTTTTATAGCTTGGACAGTGTCCTCTCATCGCGCTCTTCCCAATTGAGGTTGCAGGGACTTCAAAATAGGACATAAGTAATGCAAACACAAATCACTTATTATTAGGAATGGATATTGAAGTGAATGAAGATCCACGAGGACATGGAATTGTCTCCTTGATTAATGCATAACAAACATCCTCACTCATGATCTCGTCCCTATAATTCCACTATGGTAGGGAACTCGTTTCCTGGATATTTTCAGCTTCCCCACTCTCAGGCCTCTCCTTTTCTTTTCCTATCTATGATTAATAAAATGACATGAATTAATTCTATAGAGATAATTATACAGAAGCACAACATAGGTACATAAAGGGGATGCAAAAACTCACACTCATTTCTGAAAGAGAAATTATTTACATGAAGTCTTACAAACCTTATGTCTGAATTCTTTCTCAAAAGAGGAACTAGGGAGGTGCACTCCTAACCTACAAATTACAATATATACACCAACAATATTGAGAAAATATCTTCAAAGGAAAATATAAAATTGGACATATGTCGAACAAACCAAAACTAACTAACAACTATCTTGACACTTGTTATTTTTACGTAAGCCCATTTGGGAAAAATATCCTAATAGCTGAATGTTCTAGAACTAAGATGCTTGGCGTTACAAAAAAATTCTCCTAATTTATAATCTATACAACACAAATAGGTAGTATGTATGTATGGGGAACAAGCACTAGTAAAGGAAAAAATATGGTAGAGTAGACGAAGGTTGTAGATTGCATGTAGAAAAGGCAAGTGTAGTGCATGTCAACTTGAGTAAACTATGACATATATTCAGAATTACATGTAGGTTATAAGGCTGTAGTTCTAAGAAAATTGTGATATAAATTCTTTTGGTCAACAACAATAGCAACCCATGTAAGGTTGTGGATGACTTGATAGGTTGGGGAGGTTAGTGCTTAAGCCATCGACCTAATTTAGAGGGATAGAGGAAAATTCTAAGAGATTTCATGATTAGGGGCTCATGTCCCAAGTGTCGAAAAATGCTAAAAAATGAAAGTGCTCAGAACTGGCTCGAACTTGAACGACAGGATAGAGCTCGTCCTCCTGGTTTTGGCACCGTAAACGATTCGAAAAATGGTCACCGTATGTGAAAGTTATGTCAAAAAAAAAATCACCCAATAACCCTTAAATTTTGAATTTTCAAAAAAAATTTAAAAAAGGAATATTCTAGGGAATATTCCATGGAATATTCCTTTGGGCGGGCCAATCAGAAGCCGCCAATGTGGCAAGCCTGGAGGCCACGACGTGGCCCAGGATGACGTCAGCAACAGGTATTGGGCGCATTTCAAAATTTTCGGTGGGGTTGTGTTTTGAACCCGCGATCTCCTTTCCATAAGCGGAACACCTTACCATTGGACCACAACGGTGGCTGTTGTATGTTATATGAAATATTTGTTATGTAAAGTTTAAACAGCAGCATGGGCGGGAAATGAAGGGGGCCAGCCCCTAATCGGCCAGCCCCCATTCCATATGACCTTGTGCCGAGAACCAGGGCTAGAACACTAACCACTAGCACGCAATCCAAGGATAACTGCAGTTAATAAACGTGGTCACATGCGGAAATTTCGGGCAGTTAAGTAATAGTCCAGTTGGTGGATGCCCCAGATTTGGCGGAGCTAACTGGTGCTAACTACAGTTAGCTGGAGTTCTTTTAGGCTAAACTGGAGGGAATCATTAAATGGCCATAACTTTGGCTAGGAAAGGCAGTTTTGGACGATTGTTTTTTCAATTTTGGGTATTTTCGACGTTCTGAAGCCATTGGCATAGGTATTTCAGCCATCAAAATTCATTTTCATAGGTTTTGGAGCCATGGAAGTTCTAGGAGCCACTAGGGCCCAATATTGAGAGAACTGTATCAGGTTGCAGGTATTCATTGGATGTGAACCAACAGTCAATCCTGAAGGATTCATGTGTTCTAAATCCGTTTTTACAGTCTATTCCACCTGTAGAGACTTCTATTCAGCTGTAAATTCATTTTGAGCATTTAATTAAAACGAGGACAGGCCCATTTGGGAGCCTTGGACCCAGAAGACGTAGCCCAGGAGGGGTGAACTGCTTCATCAACTTCTTTTGCATCTGTGGTTGATTTATTTTGCAAAAAAAATTCATTTTTATGTGTTAAACAGTGAAAGGAAATAATTCTGTTATGCTTGAATGGATCATGAACCACTGTAAATTTCATTTGTTTCTTTACTGCAAGACATGGGAATCTTTTAAATATGTTTACTACTGAATTGAATACCTTGCAAACCTTTTTCAAGTAGTTTCAAATTCAGATCAAGTTGGTATCAGAGCTATGTTGTTGTTTCTTTGTATCAAAAGCAGTCAAA
>APFE031613149.1:0-22521 GCA_000404065.3 Pinus taeda
AGTCTCCTCCATAGTCACGAAGATAAATATTTTAATGAATATGAAGACAATTAGAAGAGTTAGTCAAATCTAATAAAAGGTTACACCATTGATTTTGAAGTTGAATTTGTGGATGGTCATGAAGAAATAGTTAGGATAAAAAAAAAAAAAAAGGCTTAAAAAACAATCGAAAAACCTTAAAGAGAAGAGTCATAACATTAATGAAACAAAAGTTGTCACCCTAAAACTTCAAGGAAAGGAAGCATAAAAGATAGGAAATGTTGCCAAGTTAGTTGAAGGAAAAGACTGAGGACTATGAGAACCTAGAATTAGAAGTTGATTGAAAACTAAAAAACAAGAGCCGAAATTTGAAGAAGAGAAAAGTTACCAACTTAACGAGAATTATATCGAGTTTTACTTTTTTTTACAAGTCACATCAAATTATGATTTTCATGCTCATTTTGAAAAGTGTTGATGCAACATCAACCTTTTTTTTGGAGAAACATATTTTTGACACTTTAAATTTATTGAGTGTGGACAATTGTTTTTAAATGTTGGTGACTTTCATACTAATTTTTAAAAGTGTTGATGCAACATTGATCTTTTTTTTTTTGGGATGGGGGGGCATATTTTTGACACTTTAAACTTTCTATATATTAAGTATGTAAGTATGGACATTGTTTTTCTAACGTTGATGATTTTCAGGTTGATTTGAAAAGCATTGATGCAACATCAATCTTTTTATGGAGAAGACATACTTTTGACACTTTAAATTTTCCTGTCTTAAATATGCACATTTTTTTTAAAATGCTAGTTACTTAACCATTTTTCAAGTTGCTTGCAATTTTTTTTTTCTTTTTGAGATATTTTGTTTTAAAGTGTTTTTCAAGTTTGTGTTTTTATTTTATTTTTCTTTGCAATGTGTTTTTGTAATGAACTTTTCATTTTTTTGCAAAGTTAAAATAAAAATAATAATAAAATTAATATTTTGAAGTTATGACGTTTTATATATTTATGCATAGTTGATTAATACTTCAATATACATAAAATAATTGTCACTAAAAAAAGAATAATTTTAAATACTTAACAAAAAAATACACAATTTGCATATCGATATAATTAAGAAATACACATTTCGGGACCTTTTCACAAAAAATGACATGTCAAATAAAGGATTTTTATGGAGAATTTGAATAGAGAAATATGAGAAAATAACAAATTTTATGTCCAAAAATGATAATATTTAAAGGTTTCTTTTTTTTTTTTTTTTTTTTTTTTTTTGTTTTTTTTTTTTTTTTTTTTTTTTTTTTTTTTTTTTTTTTTTTTTTTTTTTTCCCAAATATGATTCACAGTAAATTTGTTAAAGACAGGGATAAAAAATAAAATACAACTTTATCCCCCACCCCCTATTTGGTTTCTTATTATTTTTTAAACAAACAAAAAAAAAACATTTAAATTTATTTATTTTTTTTTACGAAAAAGAAAATAAGTAAATAAATAAACATTATAAATAAGCTAAAAATCAAAACTTATTAAAAAATATTGGCACAAGAAAAAAATATAAAAATATGAAAAAAATTTAACAACTACAAAACAAAACTCATAAAAATTAAAACAAATGTTTCAAAAATGATATAACGTACATTAAGACCATTGCGTTCTATCAACCTCAAGAAAAGAAAAATAATGTAATTGTGATTCTTCAAAATCTTGTTTCTGTGATAAAAAAGAAGAGAAACAAGTGCTCCAATATTGCTATAGTTGGGTTGGCTTAATAAATCAAGAATATTGGAAGTGTGGCATATGTTGGTGAATTGAGAGTGGATGTGAGTAAGAGCTGGGTAGTCTAAAAGGAAGTGTTTTTCATCTTCCACCTTCTTAGTATCACAAATCTGACAGATTCTATCATCCCAGGAATCTTGGGAGTAGACCATCGCCTGGTTTCACTTTGAAGCTCATGAGAATTAGTTCTTAGCCTAGCGATGTTAATTTTTTCCGAGTGTAGGTCAACACAAAGAGATAAATTTGGTTATCAAGGGTGGGGATGATCACCTCCTTATAGTATCTTAGCTTCCTTTTACCCTCCAACTCCTTATCATCCCACAACTTAAAATTGGAGGTAATAGTATCTTTGACACTATCTTTGCTTCCCAGGATGATCTCGTCCTTAATGCGCCAATGGTTGAGTGAAGAGTAGGCATCCTTATGCCACCCACGCTTGAGGTGAAGGTGGCTGTATTGACTAAAATTAGGAGAAATTTTTGGGAGCCTCTTGGATTCCATGTTGTAAATCTTCTTCTTATACATCAGATATCTAAATATAGTCGTACTTTCAATGGGGGACATACCAGCTTCGATCAAGAGGATAGGATAGGGAGTATTTCCCTTGATCTTTAGGTTGTAGGTTATGAATTGCTTTTGAATCATCTAAATATTTCTCCGTGACTCTCTGGATATACTACAACCCCAAACTTCACATCCGTAAAAGACAACAGGGGTGACGAGAGTCTCAAAGAGGAACCTTTTTTTACTCCAAATGCAAATATCGACTGACTTATAATTGTTTTGAAGCTCATAATAAGCTTTCTAGCCTCCAGTAATCCTTTTCTCGATGCTATAATTCCAGTTGAGCTGATGAGGAGAGTCAATGATCCGAATTGGATCTATTAAAGACTGGGAAAGAACCATGACTGTATCAGGTCGGGAGGAATCTCTAAAAATTCCAAAAACAGCGATCAAAAACACCCTGAACCAGTGGCAATGGCAGCCAGTGTGGAACAACGAGAACCTCGGTCAAAGTGTGCTGACCGAGGCCCATGGAGACTGTGTAGGAGGTCAAAGTAGCCCCTGGGAGCCCCAAATCGAGAAAAGGAGGTGATTTTTGATGCGCCATTAGTTGGGAAAACAGGGCCGAAATGGAGGAGCCTTAGGCACTCGGTCACGTTGGGAGTCGGAGAACCGTGAGCAGAGAAATGGAAAGCGCTAAAAGGACAAAGACGAGACCCGTACTTTGGAAACCGACGGTATTGATTGGGGTACCCTCAAAAAGTGAACAGTTTTGGAGAAGAGTAGAGTGATCCCACTCAACGATCGACGCGTGGTAGCGAAGGTGAGAGAAAACCGCCGTTGATCAAGCATTATAGGTCGAGAAAGTCAACCACACGGGACGTGTGTATGACGTTAGATTTGGAGGAGCCCAGATTAGACGGCTAAGATTGCGCCCGATGGAGGAAGTGGAATCGACAAGGAATTAAGCCGCGTTTTAAAGGGATTTGGAATTTGTTTGACCACCACGGTGGAGGAAGAACACATCGACGACGTAATCGAAGAAACAAACCGACGAGAAGGCTGGCGCTTTTAGATGAGGACACGTGGCCACTCCCTAAGCGTTCATGCTGATGCCGAACAAGGAACTCCAAGCACAGTTGCAGAAGGTGAATCGACAGAGGCAGAAGAGGAACCGAACAGGCATGGAAACAAATGGCTAAAAGCCATGAATAGAGACATAATACATAGTCAAGTCAGAGAGAGGTCTGAGAGATGAAGGAGGAAAGACCATAATCTCGAGAGGAGGATGGAATACACAGAGAAGAAGGCAATAAGGCAATAGAAAATTAGGAAGAGACAGAGGGCCGAGCTGATGTAGCGGCAGCATCAAGCACCACCGAGCTTGAGAGATTCGAGCCAACCCATAGAGGGATCTGTCCGGGCTGAGCACCACGTTGGAATCTTACCATTGTAGACCAGAAGGTCACAGAGCTGGTGGGAAGAATAGACTGTGTACTCCAGTGGCTTGGGGAATCCAAGAACCACCCTGCTAAGCAAAACCTGCTTAAGGAGAACTCATATTGAGTCCCTGCATTGTAATTCTCTATTTAAAGACATAATAAAACAAGGCCACCACTGAAAGCTGGACCAGAGACGTAGCCTTGGAGAATAGGGTGAAGTCCTATTAAAATTTCTTGTGTCTTGGCCCGAAAGCAGTCAGAAACGGCAGATCTAGGAGATGGCAGTCGGATGCAGTTGTACCGACTTCAGATTTGGATCACCAACGGGCGCGGCCCTCAAATAACTCTGATACCATGTAGGAATTTACAGGGTAAGTTCCTCAGATAGAACACCTAAGGACACCGCTCACAAACAGATCACAAATCAATACACCAGTATTTTGACGTGGTTAAAACCCTCAAAGAGGGAAACAGTCCATGGCCTGAGCCAATGCGGCCACTTTAGGCAATTTATTAATAAAAGAATGAAATTACATAAACTTCTCTCGTGAACGGCTAACCTACAAATGACCCTCCATGCGCTTTAAATAGAAATCATGGACCATCAAGTGTTAAGCCACGGATCAAGTGTCAGTAATACCGAGGAGAGAATGAACCGTCAGATCACTACATATCGTGACCGTCAGATTGTAAGTTACAAATGTACATAGTGAAGAAACACACTTTACCTAACTCTATACTAGACCAAGTTATACTTAACTATTCCTATGTGTCGGAATATCCTAACAAGCCGAGTGTGATCCCCAGGTGATTTTGATGGCTTAGATGCCCCTAGGTCATGGATTATGAAGCCAAAGGTTAAGTGTGTACTCAGCTCAGGAATCACACAACTTAGCAAACAAAAATAAAAATTTAATTTTAATAATATAACAAAAAATATTGTAACTTACTAATACAATAAAAAATATTGTAATGTTATTATTTCTTTTCACAATAATAAAACATATCCATTTACACTTTGCCTAAAACATTTTAAATCTCAGATAAACCAACGCCTGAAACCTTCACCATCATTTATGGTTGTTAAGGAAATAGGTCGAAATACTTAGTTTTTAAAACAAGAATACTTCATGTAGGACACAATTTATTTTAAACAAGTGCTACATAATGACTAGTACATGCCACTTAGTTTAAACATAGCTAAATTAAAGTAAAAACTATGAATTCAAGTTAGTGCTAAGGTTTAGAATCCAATCAATTTAGGTTTACTTGGTAAATTGAGGTAATTTATTAATTTTAATTCTGCATTGTGGTAGCAGAGAATCCAATCCTACCTAGTGACTCTTGAAATTTCCCTTATACCCCAGATCTGGTCTATGACTAGACTTGTTCATAAACACACTAAAGATACATAACACTAAAAACACTTTACATAACCAAAAAATAATAGTTGTGAAATCGATAAAATACACAAGTTTTATGATCCCAAAATCTCGTTTCTAATTAGTTAATCAATAAGAAAACATTAGGGCTCCTGCACCAGGGATCATGGTCCTTTATGAAACATGATACACTTAGTATATGTAGTATACAATACAATACAACTAGGGCTTGACATTTGATTTTCAGATCTTAATCTACCCAATGAATAAAATGCATACATGAGCTCGTCCTTCAGCTGATGATATATTGTTGTTATCCTTGGAAACTAGTCCCTATGCAATCATGATATAACTTCTTGATTTGATAGATCTACTTTTTCAAATCACATGTCTAACATTCTTCTTGTAGATATGACCTTCCAGCACTCAAATTTGAATTTCTTCTTGCAAATATAACCTTACAACACTCAAATATTACTTTCCTCTTGCAAATATGACCTTCCAACACTCAGATATGACTTTCTTCTTGTAGATCTGACCTTCCAGCACTTAGATCTGGCTTTATTCTTGCAAATCTGACCTTTCAACACTCAGATCTAGCTTTCTTGATGTAGATTTGATCTTCTTGTTGGCTTGAGTGATTTTTCAAGTGAAATTGGCCCTACCTTGGTCTACCAAACATGACCCGACCTTCTGCTTTGTGGCTATATCCTCCTACTTAACTTCCTAGCTATTGTGACTCCTCTAAAGAAGATCTGTGGCTAGGTCCTTTAGCCTCCTTCTCTCCATAAGTGAAAGTCCTTCTCCACTTGTGTGTGTAGGCCTCTCCTTTGGCCTCTTATTTATACTTTTGTGTGAGCGATCTTGGGGGTTTTCCTTTTCCATCAAGAAACACCTATTTTACCACTACCCAACAAATTAGATTAAATAATTAATTAACTCAAGTCTCAAGTGCACAACTTTCGGTCAAAATCCCAACCACTTGGGTACTTTTCCCAACCCAATAACTTCTGGTGGGTTTTCACTATTTGGAAATACCTTCCAAGCTACCCAACATCCAACAATTACAATAATAATGTCTTATTGTAGTGATAATGTTTTTGTTGAGAAGGTCGTCTACAAGGTTTTGCATTTTCTATTTAAAGTACAGATTTAAAGGGTAGTTGTTTTTGCAAGACATATATGTGAAATATAGGTTGAATATATTCCTTGAAAAAATATAAATAATAAAAATGGAGTTGCTTTATTTACTTAGTTATTTGTTGTTTGAAGTTGATAACAATTCTTAAGTTTATTAGTAATATTTTTTCACGTGAATTTCCTTTTCATATTAAGATTAAAATTATATATTATATAGTAATTTTTTTTACTATAATATAATTTATTTCTTTTAAAATTCATTTCAAATACCTAGGTGGTGGCCCAAGCCTGGTGTGATCTTGATGTGATTTTGATGGTTTACAAGGTTGTCTAGAAGGCTTTACATTTTCTGTGTAAAGTATAGATAGATATATTTTAAAGAATAGGTTGAATATATTCCTTAAAAAATATATAAATATTAAAAATGGAGTTGGCTTTTTTACTCAGTTATTAGTTGTTTGAATTGATAACCATTTACATTTATTATTAATAAATTTTCACTCATTTCTTGTTGATATTAAGTAAAATTATATAATATGTTTACTTGTTACAATTCATTTCAATTTCATGTTCCTAAACCAAATTTGTAATAAACAATAAATATGTAAGTAATATAAATAGGTGATTTTTATTTTTAAAATAATTATATAGTAATTAATTGAATGTATATTAATTTTTTGAAGTGTCTATAAATAAAAAATTATGGTTTGAATGTATTTTCACTTAATTATTAATGAGGTTATCTCATCATATTTGTTTATGAATAAAGTTATTTAATTCAACCAATAATAATTTTTTTCCCCGGGGAAATTTAAATTGCAATTTTCTATTAGTTGAGAAAATTACATGTCATAGATGCCTGAATGAAATATGTAGTAAGTTGGGCAGTAGCCATCAAAAAATATGTCTATGCACAATTACCGACACAGGGTATACTATGACTATTCATGTAAATGATATATACATAATATATAAAACCAGAAACGGATATAAATCGTTGATATATATTGCAAAATTAAGGCTTATCGGCCCTTGGTAAAACTGATCAATATAAGGCCAATGATAGTATTGAAAATTATTGGCATCCTTCTGCTCCTATATTAGCCAAATTCCCCCTAGGCTAGACTGTAGCCACCTTGGATAACTAGTCGACATCCTGATTTCGCTCCCTGTAAAGGTGCTAACAAGAAATGTATTCAAATTGTGATTTTAAAAGAATAAATTCATCCAAAATATTTATGAGAGAGTGCACATGACATGCAGATGTATTATTGAACCAGTTAATGATGATTTTTGAGTCCGCAAATATTTGTATATGTCTGCATTCATGTGCTAGTGCAAAATGGAGCAAGTGTCTAAGTGTGATAAGTTTGGAAAAAATATTAGTGCAAGTCCCCAAGCCCATCTGTATATGGAAAACATGATTCGCAAATTGGTGCAATAGTATAACCCCCTCACACCCTTGTTCTTATACAACACCATCAAAGTAGGACCATGGATGATTGTGGTTAATGACTTCAGGTGTCACAACCTGTGCAGATGGAGTGGGGTCATCATATGGAATATCATGATAGGCATTGATGATCTGGGCAATGGATAATGGCCAATGAGCATCTCTGTCTTTGAAGATGATATCATTCCTAATAAGCCAAATGGTCCAGCAGATGATCAGGGGAAGACACTGATTTGTCAGGTTCGTGGTCCCCTCCCTCCAATGATTCCAAGCCTCCACTGTAGTATTGGCATGCCATCTAATCGTAATGGATAGAGAAGTAAAAGCCTATGACCAAATATCAATCATTGTGGGACAATGGAGAAAGAGATGGTCAATTGTTTCCTTTGTATGTAGACATAGTATACACCAGGAGGGACCATTAAAGGTTATTTTCATTAGATTGCTCCCAGTAGGTGTCTTGTTCATTAAGGTATTCTACATAAATAGTTTTATGCATGGGGGAGGTTTAAGCTTCAGATATTGTAGTGCCATCTGATAGTAATGGATAAAGAAGTAAGAATCTACGACCAAATATCGACCACTGTGAGATAATGGAGAAAGAGATGGTCATTTGTTTCCTCTACCTGTAGACATAGTACACATCAAGAGGGGACATGAAAGGTTCTTTTCATTAGATTGCTCCTGGTAGGTGTCTTGTTGATTAAGATATTCCACATAAACAGTCTTGTGCGAGGAGGGGCTGTAAGCTTTCATAGTGTCTGCCACCAGTCTATGAGCACAGGTGGCATGTGAGTAGCAAAAATGAAAGGATAACCTTCTTTGGCTGTGTATATACCATGCCAATTTGGTGCCCAAATGAGTTCATCATCACCCTCCCCGATGTGAACATGGGATTCTAACAATGCGGATATGTAACCTGCCCATGCCTAGTGCCATTGTACAGGGATGCCCAATATATTAGCCGATTTCCAATATTGAATAAATATGGTAGTGTTCTCCAAATCAACGATATTGGCAAGCATATGTATATCTTTGTTCTTAAGGAAGTGAATGAGTTTAGGATGAAGTTGGTACATCTTGCCACAACCAGTCCAGGGATCCATGCCAATATGCATAGATTGGCAATCTCTAATGCGTCATGCAAGACTGTTTCTGATAGTGGGCAAGTATGTAATACAGCTCGCCAGATCGAATATATGCCAGTTCTTTTCCATGAAGGGAGTCAGATCCAATCCATATTGTGTAAGGGCCATATATATTTGTAGTGCACCACTTTAGTCCATAGACTATGTGAGGTAAGAATAATCCATCCCATCTTGGCAATAAGTGCATGAGCGAAATATGGAAGGCCTTTTAAACCCTAGCCACCCCACTTCTTTGAGAGTGCAATGTGGCTCCATCCCACCCAAGAAAAGGGTTTCCCTTCCTTGTATCCTGATCCGAATTGGATCCTTGAAAATTATCAGAGTTTCTACGACTATTTCAAATTATGTCAAACTTCAAAATCTTGTAAACAATGAGCTATCAGGAAGGACCTCTGGATAGTGCCAGTTTGTAGCCAGAACGAAACAATGAGGACCCTCGGTCAGAGTGCGCTGACCGTTGGCCCATGGAGACCACGTAGTGGCGCAAACTAGCAAATAGGGAGCCTAGATTAGGAAACAAAGGCCGTTTCTGATATGTAATTATAAAAACCTCAGAGAAGGAAAAGGCCCGACACTTGGTCATGTGAACAATAGGAAAAACTGTGCGGAAATACCCAAACTATTAGAAGGTGGGTCCCGTGCCGAAAACCAGTGGGATATCGCAAGAACTTTAAGCGGTAAGTGGTATGGTAGGGGACCATGCGATGCCATACATTGAATGACGCGTGTCTGGTGGATGTGAGAGAAAACCACTCTCATCGCAGGGTAACGGTTGAGCAACTCACCCATGCAATAAAAGCGATGACTTGGAGGCCCTAGATCAACGACGAAGAATCCACCCGATGGAGGACTGGATTCGGCGGAAGAATTGGCTAAGGCATATGAAATTTGGGGTCTGACATGACCGCTGAGCTGGCGGATGAATCATTTCACAGAATAACCGAAATAACAACCGTTCGAGGAAGAGCTAGCGCTCAATTTATGAGGGGACAAGTGGCCACCTCTCTATGAAACATTACACAGTGGTGGTGACACAAAAGCAAGGAATTCTAGCAGACAGAGGTAGGCGATCCAAAGAGCCAGAAGAGGAAGCGAACAGTCAAGGTACAGATTGGCTTTAAGCCAAAAACAGACAAAGAATAGAGGGGAGACAAAATAGAGAGTGCAACAAGAAGTAGAGAACAGAGAAGTCAAGTTGACCTGTAGAGCTAAGGCAGCATCGAGCAGACAAAACTGAGAAGGCTTGAGAAATTCAAGCAATCCCTGTGAGGATATCTGTCAAGAACTGAGTACCAAATTAGACTCATCCCATTAAGACCAGTTGAGGTCGAGAATTGGTAAGGGGGAGTCTGTGTACTCTAGTGGCTTGGGGAATCCATGTACCACCCTACTAAACATCATCTGTTACAACAGACTCAAATTGAGCTCCTCATTGTAAAAACTATACTTAAAGACAGAATAGAAAAGGCCACCATTGAAAACAGGACCAGGAGACGTAGCCCAGGAGGATTGGATGAACTCCTTATTAAATTTTTGTGTTTTTTTGTTGAATTTTCTTGATGTGTTTCTCTTACTATTTTCCAATGCCCGCGTATTTCGCAATCTTATCGATCCATTTCTTAAAATAACATAGGCATATCCCAGTGCATGCGTTTGTATTACCTACATTAATTAACTGAGATCATTCATAAGCGATTTCAGATCAAGTGGTATTAGAGCTATAGGTTGTTAAGGTTAGACAAGCTTGTGCTAGATTTAGCTATTGAATGCTAACTAGATCAAAGCTCAAATTAGGAAAAGGAGAGTTGGTCGAAACTAATCCTAAAATTGGAAGAGTCTATCCTCAGAAGACAATGTCAGAGGAAGGTTCTCCGGGAGCCAGGACCTCAATTTATAGATAGTTTCTTGGCCATAAGGTCCATGGTAGAGGAAATGTATAAGGACTTTAGAAAACGTAAAGATGAAGATTCATCAGGCTCCAAACAAGATAAAGGAGAAGAAGAGTCTCTCCTCCACGACCACTCAAAAGGAAAAGGGAAAGAAGAAAACTTTCTCACACATCCTAATAGCCCTGAACATAAAAGAAGACATCTTTGATAAACTAGATGTTAAATTTGATTTACCAATATATGATGGAGAGTTGAATGCAGAAAAGCTGGACAATTGGATTAGACAAATTGATGTTTATTGATAAGTACAGAGTATTGATTCAGACAAGAGCAAGATTCAGCTGGCTAGCCTATGCCTTGGAGGCACTGCCTTGGTTTGGTGGGAAGGTAGGATCCAAGCTGACATGAAGAGACATTGTAAGACTCTTTCTGTCTGGAGTGAATTTGTTTCTATAATCAAAAAGTAGTTATATCCACTGGCCTACATGCAGCAAGCCATGATGAGCTAGAAAACTCTTCAACAATTGAAAGGGAAAAGTATACAAGGTTACACCCAAGAGTTTAGGAAGAGAGCTTTGATTCTAGGAATCTCATTAGACTCACCTGAGACTCTATTGAAGTACATCGGTGGTCTACATAGCTATATGAGGCACACTATCCTCATGTTTAATCCCACTAGTATAGATGAGGTATCTGTTCAAGCTATGCATCTAGAAGCTAGAGGAAAGAATGGGGGATCATCCCAACCCACTGCAAGCAAGAATAAGGAGATAAGAAAACAGAAATGGAAAGTAAGGAAGGCCAGCACTGCAAAGAAAAGCAAGTCTTCATGCACTCACTGTAAGAAGGATGGGCATGATGATGAGCACTATTGGATTCTGCATCCGGAGCTAAGACCTAAGAAGTTCGAGGGAAAGAAGAAGAAGAATACTGTAACTATTCAGAAAGATTTGGGGTCGGATTCAGGAGATGAAAAAACCATTGCAGCCATAGGTATAAAAGGTAGGAATTCTAAAGCATCTACTAGTAATTCAACACAATCTACTATTGATGAAGAAAATAAGAGAAAAAGACATGAGCTTTTCCATATTCGAGTTATTTCCAAACATCAAAAGATTGATACTTTGTTTGATAGTGGCTCACAAGAAAATTTAATTTTTGAAGAAATTGTAAAGAAGTTGGGATTACTAACTACACCTCACAAGAAACCATACCCATTAGGATGGTTAAGTGATAAAGCACAACTACAAGTGACTAGACAATGCAAAATCAAGTTTTCTTTTGGGTTAGCATTTGTAGATGAGGTTGAGTTAGACATAATTCCTTTGGATATATGTGGAAAGCTTTTAGGAAGTCCTTATTTGTATGACATAAAAGATATTTTTATAGAGCTGAGAACAAATATATACTCGTTAAAGATGGAATCAAATGCTTTGTAAGAGCTCATAAGCTCAAGAATAATTATACTCTCATAAACTCAGAGTAGATGAAACGAATTATAAATCCATGCAAACAATTTTTACTGATGGTTGCAAAGGAAAAGAAACCTGATAAAACCAATGTATTTGAGGGTTGTGATGCTAAACATCAAGTTGATTTAGAAAAAGTTGTTTCAGAGTATGATATCTTGTTTCAAGAACCTAAAGATTTGCCACCCAAAAAGGAAATAGTGCATGATATTAATTTGCAGCAAGATGCTCCATTGCCTAACATTGGAATGTACAGGTTGTCCGCTTTAGAGAATGCAGAAATCAAGAAGCACGTGTAGGAGTTGCTCGAGAAGGGGTTCATCAGACCTAGCACATCACCATGTGGGTCACCAATCATTTTGGTGAGAAAGAAAGATGGCTTGTGGAGAATGTGCATTGATTACTGAGCATTGAATAAGATAACAATTAAAAATCGTTATCCCCTTCTTCGCATAGATGATCTATTAGATCAATTGAAAGAAGTTGTTTATTTTTCCAAGTTAGACTTGCATAGTGGATATCATCAGGTCAGTTTTGTAGAACAAGGTGCATGGAAAACTACTTTCAAAACAAAGCAGGGATTGTATGAGTGGCTGGTTATGCCTTTTGGCTTAACTAATTCTCCTGCTCCTTTCATGAGAATAATGAATGATGTACTCAAACCTTTTCTTGATGATTTTGTTACTATGTATCTGGATGACATTATGATATTTAACAAAACATGGGAAGAACATTTAAAACATGTTAAGCAAACACTAAATGTTTTGAAAAGAGAAAAACTTTATGTTGAACTCTCAAAATGTGAATTTGGTAAAACATCTTTGAATTATTTGGGACATATAGGAGGGGGTGGTGAATTGAAGATAGATCCCTCTAAGGTGGCATTCATTGTAAATTGGCCTAAACCCAAATCTGCTACAGAAGTTAGGAGCTTCTTAGGAGCAACACAACATTGGAGAAAGTCCATTTCTAGATTTTCCTTAATTGCAGCTCCCTTACATGCTTTAACATGATTGAACAAGGTGTTTCAGTGGGGAGGCAAACAACAAAAAGCTTTCGATACCTTGAAAGAAAAGATTAGTACAACACCAGTACTAGCACTGCCAGATCTTCAAAGACCGTTTGAGATCCAAACGAATGCCAGTGACTATGCCATGGAAGTAGTGTTGATACAACATGGTAAACCCATATGTTATCATTCTGAGACATTTAATTATGCAGTAGTTAACTTTCCCACATATGAGAAAGAATTATATGCATTAGTATAGAGTGTGAAAAAGTGGAAACATTACTTAATGGGCAAAGAAACAATTATACATACTGATCATCAACCACTTCAATATCTACACTCCCAAACTAAGTTGCAGTAATCAAGACACTATAGATGGATGGGTTTTCTACAACAGTTTCATCTAGTTATTAGATATAAAAAGGGCATACACAATAAAGTTGCAGATATGTTATCTAGACCCATTACAAATGCATCTACTATACTTAAGCATAATTTTGTGTTACATGAGAGCTACATTGAACAATATGCTCAAGACAAAGACTTTAAAGATGTATATGCAACTTTAAGTCAAGGCAAACGAGTAGAAGAATTGGACTATCATATTAAGGACCGACTCCTATATCACTGTGGGAAGCTATGCATTCCACAAACTAAAAGAGTAAAGATAATTCAAGAAGCACACACTTCTCTAATATCAGGTCACTTTGGGGTAGGTAAAACAGTTGCATAGCTACAAATATTTTGTTATTGGCCAAAAATGAACAAGATAGTTTCTAGATATGTAAGAGGGTGTAATATGTGTGCTAAAATCAAGCCCAACAATAGAAAACTAGGCTTGTGCACTCCATTACAAGTTCTTTCTCATCCTTGGGAAAGTGTTTTCATGGACTTTGTTGGAGGATTGCCTAAATCTAGGAAAGGTCATGATTATCTATATGTTGTTGTGGATAGGTTTAGCGAAATGTGTATTTTGATACCCTATAATAAACAAATTACAGCTAAACAAACTGCAAAACTGTTCTTTCAACATGTATGGATTCATTTTGGATTACCCACTTCCATTATATCTAATCGAGACACTCGATTTGTGGGAAAGTTTTGGTCAAGTCTGTGGGAACTGATGGACACCAAACTGAAGAAAAGCACAGCTTTCCATCCACAAACTGATGGCCAGACAGAAGTAGTCAATAGGAAAATGATCTAGTTACTCAGGGGATATTGCAGTAAGCATCCTAAGCTTTGGGATGAACATTTGTGTTATGTGAAACATGCTTACAACCGAGCCAAACGTTCTTCCACACAGAGATCTCTTTTGAGACTTGTTTTGGTTTCACACCAAGGTCTCCCTTGGATTTTGTCTTTGGTAAGGACACAGTAGTTGAGGGACAAAACGATGTGGACAAGACAACTAGGTTCATTGAACAAATCCAAGAGATCCATCAAGCAGTACAGGATCAGCTGGAAAAGAGCTAGGCCAAATACAAGGCAAGGCATGAGAAGCATCGGATGTGTTAAACACACATGGGAAACAAGAATAATGTGAAGGATAAAACATGATAATACAATTTTTATTAACAAGAGATATACATTTATAGTACATTATTGTGACTGTTGGGTTTCACATCCCAAGGTTCCTTGGACTACTTTGTCTATTCGGCTTCCACACTAACCCATTGAGGATTAGGTGTCCAACATTCCCCCCCTTAATCCGAAGGGTTATGTATGAGTCCAAGAAGAGAGTTGTAATACAAAATGTGCAAAAATGCATGGCAGCACTAGGCTGAATGTGCTCTCTGAAATGTTGGTATAAAGGGTGATGTTTTAAGGATGACCACCAACAATGGAATGCTTAGCGCAGTTCCTGGAACTCTCCCAAAACTGGCAAGAAGCTGAAGTCTTCTGCTAGAGGAAGTGCCCCTATTGATTTGAAGAGGGAAACCTTCAACCAATAAAGGGAGGTCTCACCTCGCATAAAAGGGAGAACTTCAACCTGAAAAGGGAAGTCTCAATTTGTGATGGTTTAAGGATGACCAACAACTCTGGAATGCTTACTGCAATTGCTGGAACTCTTCCAAAACTGGCAAGAAGATGAAGTCTTCTGCTAGAGGAAGTGTCCCCTCTTTTGTTTCTGGAATTCTTCTGAAACTGGCAAGAAGCTGAAGTCTTATGCTAGAGGAAGTGTCCCAGATTACCAACTGAAGGCATGCTCACGGAAAAATTTGTCTCTGGCTACAACTCTGAAACTAGTGTGGCAGGTTGTGGCTCAGGCTCGGTTGATGTGACTTTGAGGCTTGTAGATGAGCATCATTTCCCCCCCTGATAGATACAAGGTGAGATGATGGAGAAAACTCAATTGCAAGATTGTTCAATACTCTAGAACAAGTTCTGACATGTGTTTGGAATATCTTCTTGGTTGTTGATGCCCATTGCCAAGAAGCGATCCATCCAAGATGAATCTTTGTTCTTGTAGGACGTTTATTTCTGAAGCATCTGTGTGAAGAATGACTGGTTTTATGACTGTGCTTACACGGATGAAGATAAAAAGAGTGATCTTTCAAATGTCCAACTCAGTCACAATGTTAGCATTTCACAATCTGCTATTGTTGTTGTTGTTGTGGAAGAGAGGCAGAGTCTGGAATAGCTGGAGGTGAACTGTCATGAGGAGTAGGTGAACTATCATAAATGAATCCAGCACTCTGAAACTGAATGGGCTTGGCATATTCTGGAATATGAAAGGAAAAGTCCTTGTCATATCCAAGACCAGTTCTGTGCTTGTTGTGGACAAGATCTTCCCAAGGTCTGATGATGGGCTTAGGAAGTGCATACTGAGTTTCTACATCTGCATGTACAACTGCTGCTTTATTGGGTACTGGATCTGAATGAACTTCAACAATACTGTCTTGCTATTTATGGGAGTCTACTTCATTGTTCTGAACAGAAACAGGTTCAAAATGATGACTCAATTGTTGTAATTCTACTTGTTGTAGTTGAGATTCAAGCTGCAAAAATTCAATCTTCTCTTGTGCATTTTGTAGACAAGTTCGAATATTAGAGAGACCATTTTTGCTCATTTTTACCATATCATGAGCAATGGAATGAATGAGATTATTCAACAACTCTAATGCATCATCAATTTTAGCCATTTTTCTTAGCAAATCAAACTTACACTTCCAACACTGATCACAACTATGAACCAAGAATCAACACCCACTCACAATACAATGTCACTACAATTGGATTATACAATAGCTTGCAATTGTCTTCTTAAACATGCATATCTTTGTGTAGCAGAATATGAAACAACAATCCCTGCTAATATATAAATTATAGAAACCTCAATTAATATGTTGGTTGGAAAGAATAGATCAAACCAAAAGTATTGAATCTGTGTGGCTTCTTCAAAGTGCTCCTCTTTTTGTGCTAAGGGGACCCCTCTAACTGGCTGTTATTAATTAGGGACAACTACAGCGTGCAAGTGCCCCCTTCCTTTGTAAAACCTATGCAATGAATCGTGGATATTTCTTAGAGAATTGCAACCTCTAAGCCAAGGAGAATCTGCACACACTTAATTATTCTTCTCAGGCTTTCGTTCAGAAATTGTTGTGCACTATACACCCTCAATTTAGCCTCCAATAGCCCTTTCCATAATGCAGTTCAACCCTTATTTTACCACAGGAATTTTAGACACCAATAGAAGGAGAAGTGCGCCCCAATATGTCTGGAACTTCACTCTTTAGATCTGCAATTACAAATTTATCTCATGGCACAATTATTTATGGAAAATTCAAGAGATTAGTACTTCAGTGAGTTGTAAATTCTCACAAATCTGCATCTATGTCATCATTTTTTTTTCTTCTTCAAGGCAATGCACCCAATGGCTGAACCTGGATGATCCCGCTCTAATCCAGCTAAACAATCTCAAGGATGCATTTGTGTTCTGGATCAAATATCATCACCGTCCTCATCAAAATCTAGATTTTACTGCATTGATGACTTTACTCACAGTGGTCTATATCAGGATTAAATTTAAACTATTGAATTTGCATGCAATTCAAAATCGAAATATTAATCAGAATCATTGGATTTGCAATTAATTCAAATTCGACGGCCTCTATATCACACAAAAGTTGGAAGGATCACAAATCTTTATAAGAGCGTGGAGAGTCTCTCTCTATAGCTCATTAAAGGTGACAAAGCAGTTTTGTTAGACCCAAAGGTGGTTTCCACAACCTACACCAATGACATACTCAGTATTGAATCTCCTTCACCTGCAACTCCTCCCAAGTATTATGAGTGCAACAACGCTAGTAATGACTACTACAGTGGTGGTTACTATACCACCACGCACAATCTTAGCACCCGAAATGAAACTGTAACGTGTTCCTACGGTAGTTGGCTAAACCAAGAACTGAAGCTGGTGGACAAGGTCCATGTGCCTGTACTCCCAACAGGATTTGTCTAGAAGAGTGCCAACTTTGTCATCACAGACGACTTGAATATAATTCCAGTTAATTCCACTGCCACAATTGTTTAGTTGTGGACTAAACTTGATGTCAAGGAGCCCACATAATTGGAAGAGCGAAATGCCACAGTTGGTCCTTACGAGGTGTTGGGTTTGCTAAAGGCTGCCATGGTTTCTAACACTGCTTTAAATGATGTCTTCAAAGCCCAGCCTAAGTTTTCGGCTACAATGGACCACACAGTATTAAATCTATACTGTCGAATTTTCCATCAATTTACATTGGATGAACTCTATATCGGAGGCCATGATATTAGATTTTGGTTGAGGGTGGATATTAATGGTGAGAGATATTTCCATGGTAACATACATACATGTAGCATCCACAGAGAAATTTTCTGGCAAAAGAATTACAGGAAACACGTATCATGTACTTATTTGACCATTGCAATGTAAGCTGGATAAAAAATGTGGCCCGAAAAAAATATATCCAATACATATCATTGAGACGACTCGTGAGAGGATGAAGAGTATTATGACAACAACAGTTATGAAATAAGTAGTAATAAAAACTGTGTATTAACGGAACAACGTTCAACGTAATAGAGGAGCCATGGACAGGTGATAGCGCTGTGTTTAATTGTGCAGAAGTATGGAGAGCGGATGGAGAGGTATGTTGAGTTATGGCAGCAGGATACCAATGCATTCAACATTTAATGTAAAACCACAACGATATATGTAATCAGTTACCATTCCTCTACTTGCTGCAAGAGCCACACCAAGGTCACCCAAATATTGACCTTCCTTCCTCCTACGCACTGTGGCAGCGTTCAGACACAGTCCTCAACATTCCTTCGAAACAACATTCCTTTGAACAAAATTTGGAGTCTGTGAATCCACACCAAACATGTCAGGCCGCTAGCAGCACCAAGAGTTTTGACCCCAACTCACTCCACTGCACCTCTAGGCAACAATTAGCTCCAATCTACTCCTTCAATGCACCATTCGATGCACCAAACGATTCCTTCAATGTAGTAGTGCACTTCAACAATGAATGAGATATTTCGCAGGGAGTTGACAGAGACAGTGATCAGACTATGATTGAATGTAACGCCAAAATTCCACAGCAATAAGCGAGAGGACAGTAGACATCAAAAGAAGTAATGTTCAATGCAGAATATAGTAGCACCCTCAGACATGTTAATGATACAAATGAACGCTGTCTTCTACAAGTGTTTCACTGTGGACTGTCAAGTGCATTTGGTAGCCAACAAGAGTGGGCAGAGACGTCATTTAGAGGCTTGACACACAGTGAGAACAAATAATGCAAAGAATGAATAATGTAGAGAACAAATAACACTTTGTCTAAATGTAGAGAGAAAATAACGCAAAGATTTCAAAGATAGTGCTGCATCGACAAACTTGTAAGGCAGGTGCAGACTAACCATCAACGTATCAATAGAACCTCTGCATTTCAATAGAGCATAGGACAAACCCAGGTAATGCAGGCTGACAGAAAATTTTTGAATTTACAGACCCGGGATGCCAATTTTTACTATTTGTGGATTATGGGCAAAGGTGCAAGACTAACATGCACAGAACTAGTAGGTCTGCACACAGTAAAACACTTTATAAGGTGGAAATTCTGCTCAATTCTGATTAGGAGAAAGGTAGAACTGACATATATATAGAGACCACAAAACAAGTGGCTCAAATTGGAGCAGGACCAGCAATTGCCTGCTCTGATACCATGTTAAACACACATGGGCTGCGCCCATTGGTGATCCAAATCTGAAGTTGGTACAATTGCATCCGACTGCCATCTCCTAGATCTGCCGTTTCTGACTGCTTTCGGGCCAAGAGGACTACTCTGTTATTTTAGGAGCATTTTTTCCAGTGAGGAACCCCTTTCGTTTCACGCGAAAAGGTTTATGGTAGCCCTAGCTGCGTCATTTTTAAGATCTGGAGGTATACAGTGTTTATTTGTAGTTTACAGTTATTTTCTCTCTGTTTATTTCGGTTTTGGTTTATTTAGCTCTTTTTTATTACCAGATCTATACCTTTCATTTCTGCATATGCTCTTTGCTCCGCGACTCTGTGCGATCTAGGCAAATCATAAATAGAAAGGAAGGATTTTTCTCATGCTTATGCTCTTTTCCGCTGCGCCTTAGTGTGATCTTGGAAAATCAGAAACATTGAGGAAAATAGTTAGTTTCCGGGTAAAGCTAACTTTAATCCGTAAGTCTTGTTTTTTTGTATGTCCGTGTTGGGTTTTGTGTTTTTGTTTTGTAGGGAGAAAAAGAGCTTTCTCAAGCAAGCATGCAATCCAAAGCATCAGTGACCAAAAGAAAACAAAGCCCACCCTCCCCACCTCTCTCTCTCTCAAACTTTTTGTTTAGCTCACTTGGTTCAAAGCTAATTTATGAGAGTAGAAGTCTTGGGTTCAAATCTCCTTTTTTGTTGGAAAATGGGCGTTTTTTTCATTTCCGCACATTCTCGCACTTCGTCGGTGCCTTCATCAACTTTTCTTCAAAAAACCATAACTTCTTCATCCAGAAGCCGTTTTCAGAGCCGTTTTTTTGAACTAGCCTAATTTTTCGAGATCTTTCCATTGGAACACTTAGTTTCAACATACATAGTTTCAGTTTCTATTAAAATAGAAAGTCCATGCCAAGTTATTCTTGATAGCACCAACTACTTCCAATGGTGGTCTAACATTGTGGATTTACTTAGAAGTAAAGGTCTTTACAGAATAGCCTCAGGCCAAGAAACCAAACCGAAAGATGAAGATAAGGCAGCTAAATGGGGAAATAAACAAGATCAAGCATGTGGGTTGATAGGGATGTCTATCTCTCCTGATCTTAGATTCCATATTGCAGAACTTGATACTCCTGATGAAGCAATTTAGCATATTAATAAAGTTTTTGGAATAAAAAATGAACTTAGAGCCCATCAACTTGAAAATGAGTTGCTTACATTGGACCCCAATAATTTTTCTTGCATTGAAGATTTTTTGTCCAAGTTCAAGACCCTTAGACTTCTCTTGGAAGGTGTTAAGGTTAAGAAAGACGATAGTGCCCTTATCTATTGCATTCTTACTAAGTTGGGACCAGCCTACTCTGTGTTTGTTTCCACCTTCCATTCTACAAGAGAAGCCTTCATTTCTCAAGGACATGACTACAAGCCCCCTTCCTTTGATTCTTTAATAAGAGAACAAGAAAAACTCTTGCACCTTGGTCTTCTTAATCTTGGAAACTCTTCTAAGAAAGCGCTAACCACCCAGCAGCAACCAAATTCAAAGAATCCTAAAAAGTCGTATCCTAAAAGGAATGGTCCTAAACCAAACAAGGGTCCTAAGCAATTTCAGCCTCAAAATGAAAAATCATTTCTCCAGAATGATAAGGAAAATAAAAACAAAGGGAAGAAGACTGATAGACATTGCCACTTTCGTAATCGAGATGGCCACTTAGAATCTAAATGCTTTAAGAAGATGGAAACCTTGGAAGCAGCAATGAAGAAGCATAACATCCATTTGGAGCACTCTTCAAATTCATCTTCAGGAATGGCACTTTCTGCATGTGGTTGTCAAGCATCTCGGTCTGGCTATGCACTAAATGTATCTTCTTCCTCTCATTCTCATGAGTGGCTCATTGATCCTGGAGCTTCTTATCACATGGCCAAAAATAAAGCCATTTTTTCTTCTTTACATGATTGTAACACCAAAAATATATATGTTGGTGATGATAGATCTCTTAGTGTTGTAGGGACTGGAACTGTTCATCTAGACAATGGTCAGTTTAATGATGTATTATGTGTTCCAACCTTATCCAGCAACCTTCTATCTGTATATCAGATAACTCAATCAGGTGAAGGTAAAATTGTTGAATTTTCACCTCATGATGTTGTAATCAAGGATCTAAGAGATCCTAAACAGATTCTAGCTACTGGTATTGCTGATGATTCCACAAGGTTGTACAAGTTTCACAACTTTGGGTCATCAAATCTTCCTTCAGTATTTGTTGCTCATAATGATGAAGTGAGCAAACTTTGGCATGAGTGATTTGGTCACTTAAACTATCGCTCCCTTCAGAATCTATGTAAAGAAAATATGGTGACAGTTCTTCCAATGGTATCTTGCAGAGATGGTGTTTGTTCCAGATGTGTACTTGGAAAACATCATCGGGACAGGTTTGAAAAATGTGCCTCTTGGCATGCCTCAGCCCCTCTACAACTTGTGCATAGTGATTTATGTGGTCCACTTCCAGTTGTTTCCTTCTCCGACCACAAGTATTTCTTAACTTTCATTGATGATTTCTCCAGACGCACTTGGGTATACTTCTTAAAACTCAAGAGTGAAGTATTTAACAAATTCTTGGCCTTTAAGGCCTTTGTTGAAAAACAATCTGGACATCAAATTGTTAAGCTACGATCTAATAATGGCGGAGAATATGTTAAAAATGACTTCATCAACTTTTTCACTCAGAATGGAATTCAAATGCAACATATTGTTCCATATACTCCACAACAAAATGGTGTAGCTGAAAGGAAGAATCGCACCTTAAAGGAAATGGCTAATTGTATGCTTCAATCTAAAGGACTTAGTCTTAGTTTTTGGGCCGAAGCAATTAACTGTGCAAATTACATAATAAATCGCACTCCTACTAAAGTTTTAAAGAATATCACTCATGAAGAAGCATGGAGCTTAAACCAGATGTAAGTCACTTTCGTATTTTTGGAAGTGAAGCATGGGCCCATATTCCAGATGAAAAGCATAAAGCTTAAGAACCTAAGAGTGAGAAATGTACTTTTGTTGGATATTCTGAAGATGTAAAAGGTTATAGACTTATTCCATTTAAGTCCAA